>CDMY01000651.1:19248-36544 GCA_001179505.1 Vitrella brassicaformis | reverse complement strand
TGGTTGTTTCCCTTCTTAGGTCCACCACCATGGCCACGGCCGTTGCCGTTCTGTCCGCCCCGCCCTCTGGATGACCCTTGACCGCCTCTACCACGGCCTGTGTGGGCTCTATTGGCTCGTACAGCATCCCGAGCTATGCCCAGGTGCCAGCACTCCCCAGTCGAGTGATTCGACATGCCACATATGTCGCATTTGGTGGAGTTGCTGTTGGTCATCACCTCATCGCGGGTCATTGCAGAGTGAGCGACGGGGGGCATGACAGACTCGCCATTGTTGGTCATGACAATGTCGTTCTGTGCGCCGGCAGCTGAGCTGCTCGTGTTTGTGTTCTGTGCAGACCTTGGCAGGTTCTGGTCACAGTCGTTGCGCAGCAACTACTGAAACGCAGCGAAGTTGTTGTTTGCTTCGTTTTGCTGCTGTAGGTTGAGGAAGGCCAACGGTTGTTGGTATGCCTGCTTGGGCAGGATGGCCTTGACGGCGGCTATTTTGTCGGTTTTGTTTAAGCTATACACCAGCTTTTTGTGCTGTTCGTCGGTCTTGGCGCGCTGAGCCTCGAGAGACTTCAGCTGCTCGAACTTGCCGATAATGTACCCGAGGTTTGGCTCGAGGTTTGACGCATCGCCCTTCCAGTGATACGTGCGGATGAGGGTGTGCAGCTTCGACAACTCAGAGGGTGACACCTGGTTGTACTTAGCCATGAGAGCTCGCCAAGACAGCCATCCATCCACGCTTAACAGTCCGTCTTTGTCTTCCTCTGCTGCCTCTATCTGTGCGTTTCACCAGATTGAAGGCAGTGTCGTTACCCTTGCAGGCCGACAAGAGCTCAGCGTGAAGGAGATGACGCCTGTGGATCTCGTCCTTCTGTTGGTGCTTCAGCAGATCCCACTCTGCGTTCTGTTGATTGTAAGCATCAGTCCACTTGCCGTTGTCGTCGTATTGTGGTACAGGCATGTTGCCGACTTGTGTCAGCTGGGGTCTCTCGTGGAGCGCCTCATCAGCCACGACGTCAGCCAAGCCATTGATTGACGCCCACGACTTAAAGTGCGTCTTCCACTTTCTGGAAATCATCCCCGTAAGCCTTGAACTCACTTGGAAATGCCCATGGACGTATCTTTGAGCTAGTGTCATCGCTTCCGCCTTCATTGCCACACACCCAACGACCAACCAGCAAGGTAGGGATGCCTGTGAGCACGAGCAGCTTGACAAGCACATTGAGTGTGTGTCTGCATCCCCTTTGTGTCAGGTTGGCTGGTGAGATTGGCAGCGCGTGCACTCGTGGCAGCATCACGCAGACGATGAGCAAGAGTAGTCTAGTGTAGCCCAGACCAGTTGCCCTCTGGTTGAGATACCATACAGCCAGGGTAGCGATAGACGGATAGACGATATCTGTCATAGTCAGGTTGACGACAAACGCTGCTGCGCACCCTAAGTAAGATGCCACATAGCTGACGAATGCCGTTGTCATAGCAGTCATCTGCGTCACCATGGTCGTCAGGGCCGTCAGTAGGTACCCCACATAAACAACCACATAAACAACCAGCAGATGGACCACATAATAGACGATAAGCACAACCACACAGCTTGTCAGGACAGGCAGCATAGCAAAGCACCACGTGACGTAGCAGCCTCGCGCGACCTTGTGCAGCCATTTCAGGAACCTCCATGTCCTCTGTTCTGACGCCAACACCCAGACAGTGACGTAAGTTACCGCCAGTGCCAGGGCGTTCCGCCAGTCGATAATGACGTCTCCTATCTGTATCTCCAGCTTCATGAGCCACACAGCAGTGTCCTTGATAGTCATGAGCGTGCCGGGTGCCCCATTGCAGAGGTCGAGGCCCACAGCAGCCAGCAGCAGCCACAAGAGAGACAACCCGGGGTCAGTCAGGTAGTGTCCCAGTCGCAACGACAGACGAAAGAGAAAACCTGAGCTCATCTTTGTGAGACACGGCCAAAAGAGTGTTTGTTTCTTCTTTCTCTCTCTGTCAGTCAGTTGTCGTTGCCGATTTCTGCTGTGTGTCCGCCAGTCACCAAGCCCTTCGGCTCTTAACCTGTCGGATAAATAGCGTGCCCAGTTTGCTCGTAGAGTAGCTGATGACCAAGCAGATGGAGTCAGAGTCTTTTCTCAAAGAAAGACCCAGTGTGCCTAACGCTGTGGCGTTGGTTCTCCACAAATAGTGGTTCGTTTCACGTAGCAGCCTGGGCTAGGGCTTGAGTGCCCTTCGACAACAGCCATGGGGGAGGCTGCAGGGGGCGAGGTGGAGTCCATGACGGGTGAGGGGGAGGTGAGTGAGACCGCGGTGGGCGCCATCTGGGGGTACGGCGGGATAGCCGAGTGATGAGGGCAGGGAGGCTGCTGCGGGGGTTCAGGTCTCACAGCCGATGATTTTGCTCGGTGCGGCACCAGAAACAGCCCGAGCGAAGCGAGTATTGGCACACCTGATGCAGACAGCGAGTATTGGCACACCTGATGCAGACAGCGAGTATTGGCACACCTGGTAGACAGATCTGGAGTGATCTGAGCTGGGGAGTCAGATCTTGACTTGTCAGAAGCGTGCAAGGGTGTCGAACAACGAGTCGTGTCAGAAAGGGCTCTTGCCGAGTATTGCAGAGATCCGCGATGAGCTGAGAAGCCAGGCAAGATCCTCAGCTCGCAAACGACGGTTGGGATTAAACGGCTGGGATCGGCGAACATTCAGGACATCAGGTTGCTTGGCACAGCAGGGTGAGAGCCACTGAGATAGATCCGACGCTGTTGTAATGAATTCGTCTGACCTATGTATGTATGTACGGAGCAGTCTTCCTGATGAGAATAACTGCTGACCGGGGTGTGTGGCTAATGAAATTAGCAGACGGTTGCATGCTCGTGTCCACGCACGTGAATGTCTGTGTGTATAAGAATTTCGCATTTAATGAAGCCATGCCATTTGTCAGGGACGCACGCACATACAAGTTAGTTCGTCAATCCATCACGTCAACCAAACCAAGAAGAACACGTACTGAGCGGAGACTCAAGCATGAATGAAAGGAAGCACGTCTCCCTCGCCTAAGCCGACCAGAATGTCGGGCTCACTGTGCACAGCACGAACCCCCGCATCCCACTTGCCACAATCTCAGCATCTTGTGATGCATGCAGTCGTGGTTTGCCACTCGCTAGGCGGGGTCACTCGAAGACACCGACAGACTTCCCCGAGACACAATCAGCTCCGAGAGGTCCTCAGCCGGGGGTGGTGCTCCGGCCGCTCCACTCTCGCTTCGAAAATACGAGTCGAGGGGTGATGGTGTCGATAAACAAGGGCCACGCGCATGCACGGGAGGCGGCTGCGTGCCGTTTCCGTCTCCCTGACCATCAGCAGCAGAAGTAGCATCAACGGCCGACAGCCGCAAGTCATCGAGTCCTCTGGTATGCAAATGCGGTACAGGCGAGCAGAACGGGCTCGTGAGGGGGGTGCTGCAGGAATCGCCGCCAGTGGACAGTCTGATGTCCCGCCCCTCCGGCAACGCCTCCGGTCGCAGCTCCTCGGGAGGCGATGGAAGCGATATCTCAAAAGAGAAGGCAAGCTCGTTTGGTCGTGGGCCCGATGTCGCTTTGTCACTGCCCGAATCGTCGCTGTCCTCCTTATTGCTGGAGCTCCCTCTTCTGCTGTCTCGCAGGGGGCTCAGCGGTGACGACGAAGGATGACCCAGTGTGGCGGACCGGTAGAAGTGGGCGGTTTTCCGCCGTTGGGCTGGTGCTGGCGTCTCCAATGCCATCTTCGATAGCGGCTCGTTCCCCCTAGTCGAGTGCCACAGCATGTCGATCACAGCAGCGATGAGGCGGACCTGATGACAACAGACAGACACGAGCGAAGCCAATCGGTCGGGAAGACCTGCCGCCAAAGCGTACCAGGTATGAGAGGATGTCTCTGTCCACGGCCGACCTGCCCGTGTGGTGCTCGACAGCACCTCGGGGGTGGGCGACCTGCAGGCAGCCTTTAACAACCGCACTCGGATCATCTGTCAGCTTGATGGGCACCACAGACATTCCCAAGGGCACATCAAGATCGACACCTGCGTCAAATCTGCGCACGAGACATGAGACATGGTACGACATTGTTGACTAGGATGCCTGTCAGTGCTTCGAGTGGCGACCTGTCGTCGGCATTGGCCTGGGGCACACACATTTGGCGACCGTCGTAGAGCACCGCCCCTGCGAGGCCTCTGAACTCATCAAAAGCCACCCTCTCGCCGTTAGCAAATCTGCAACAATGCGACAGATAAAGCTGATCCGCCGAAGGCTCGAGCATTCTGAGCTTACCTGAAGAAGCGATCGATGTGGAAGCGGTCGACCAGAAAAGGCGGACAGCTGGGGTTTCAACGACGTGGGGCAATGACTTCTCGAGACACGTAAAAAGTTCTTTGAAGGTCTTCGTGCTGGACAGCTTCAAGGCAAGCTCTACCGCATCTTTCATCCTGCAGGGCAAAGCGTCGAGAAAGTGGTCTGTGGGCTCAACAGCACGTGCACACACGCACACACACATCCAGTCATCGTGCTTACTTTTGGTTCTGAATCGTCGTTTTTTCGATGGCCTCCACCTTCTGCATCAAAACGCCAGCGGCCAGCCCAAAACACCGCAGCAGTTCCTCGTCTTCGCTCGTGAAGCCCTGCTCTCCCTCATGCGCCCCGCCCCAGCCCCAGCCACCGACCGTCGCTCCGGACTTCTTCTGCGTTGCCATGATGACCCCCACCACTTTTCTGCTACGTGGGTCTGTGATCGGGGCCGCGCAGAAGGGCTCGCTGGGGGCGTCGAGGTAGGAAGGGATGGTGTAGTCGCTAGTCAGTGTGGCGTTGCGGATACAGCGGCTGGTGGACAAGACACATCCGATGACGTCCGCATCGGTGACTTGAGCCGGTCGAGGTGCGCTTCTGGGTGGACGGTGAAAGTCATGAGGGTCGAGGGCGATGCCGCCGCAGCGAAGACCTCGCCGGCGCCCGCAGTGACCCCCAGGCAGTGGACGAGAGCCGGCGAGACGCCAAGAAAGTCCGCCAGGTGGAGCCGGAGGCGCCACTCATTCATGTCGTGGCCACTCATGAACGACTGGAAGTCCGTGCCGATCTCCACAGTGAACTCTAGTGTCTTGGATGGCGACACATCGGCAGACAACGGGCGGCCGGAAGTCAGTGGTCGTGTCTGCGGCTGCCCTCTGTCGGGTACCCGATTGGGGAGGTCGGTGATGGCGTTGTGAGTGGGCAGCTGCGGGGGTGGGGGGACCGACTGCGCGACCATGTCAAATGCGCCCTCGATCTTAGAGGCGATCTCCTGCACGAAAGACGAGGGCGATGCCGCCTGTTCTTCCGGTGCTGATGGGGGTGGGGGTGGGGGTGGTGAGGGTGAGGGGCGGTCGACATGTGGGCGGGGGTCGGCCTTCTTGGTCCGCACGATATGGATGATGTCTGACCAATGCAGGTCCTGATGGACGCCAGGAAAAGCAACATGCAGACACACGAGATCGGCGTCGTATTGTCGTTCGGTTTTCTGCTCTATGGTGCGTTCTTGACGGACCTGTTTGTCACTGCGGTTGATGGCGGGGATGAGTTCCGCCCACACGGGCCCCTCCCTGCCATCTACCCTGTTGTTTCCGAGGTTCAGAACTTGTAGCTTAGACAGTTGTCCCAGCTCTGCTGGTATGGGGCCGCTGAAGTTGTTATTGTACAGACCAAGGACCTCCATGGACTTCCAGCCACCCATTTCAATCAGCAGGGGACCCGACAACTACACAGACATCCATGGAGAGGGAGATCATATGTATGGATTCAGTCATTGATGTCTGTGTGTCGGTATGAGTGTGCGTCGGTATCTACCCTGTTGTCTGCGAGGCTCAGTTGCCGTAGCTTAGACAGTTGTCCCAGCTCTGCTGCCAGCTCTGCTGGTATGGGGCCGCTGAAGTTGTTATTGTCCAAATCAAGGACCTCCATGGACTTCCAGCCACCCAACTCGATCGGCAGGGGACCCGACAACTACACAGACATCCATGGAGAGGGAGATTATATATGGTGGCGGTGTACATGCTCAGGACCCGAGATGAATCGGCAGCTGCATTGCGGCGGCTGTGCGGCGAATGGGGCAAGACACCTGAGACTATCAGACCAGATTGGGCTCAAGAGCTCTCTGCTGGTTCGTTTGAGCAAGAGTGTATTGATAGGGGCATCAAACGTCAGTTTAGTGCGCCTTACACACCTCGAGAGAATGGTGTCGCCGAGCGGATGAACCGCACACTCTTGGAGAAAGGGACCGCCCTACTCCTTCGTCATGGCATCACCGAGGCCTTCTGGCCGTTCGCCATCGACACAGCGGCATATCTGAGGAACAGAATGCCAACAGAGAGCCTCTCAGAGGACAAAACGCCATATGAGATGTGGCATGCCCGCCGGCCCTACCTGGGCCATGTGCGTGTGTGGGGCTGTCTTGGCTTCGTCCATGTGCGGAAGCCCTTCAGAGCACACAAATTTGCGGCCAGGGCAGTTCCCATGCTGCTGATAGGCTACGATGGTCGCACCAAGGACGCCTATCGCATGTGGAACCCCAAAACAAGACGCGTCATCATCTCGCGTGATGTTCGTTTCCTCGAGAAGCGCACTTGGCATCGACGGCTCGTGCCGGCCAGCTGGGAAGCCACCCATCGACTCGGTGGACCTCTGCAGGCCCGCCCTGAGCTTGTCGACGACCATGCGCAAAGAGGGGATGGACTGGCTGACTTAGCGCACCAATCGGCTCGAAGAGGGGATGTGATAGTCAATCCTGAGAGCGACCCGATTGTTGCCGAAAAGCCCGAGATAAGAGATGTCGAGCCCGATGAGCTGGAGGAGATGGGTCACCTCGATCAGCAAGGCCATGTGCAGGCAGGCGGGGCTGAACCGTTCGATGGGCCGAGTGGGTCAGGCGACGTCCAAATGGATGGGCAGCCGAGAGCCACCAACCCATAGCACGACCACATGGTGGATGGGATGGATGCCGAACCGGCATCAGGCCCAGCAGCCGACCCCAGCCGAGCGATGCAGAAATGGAACTCATGCCGATCGATGAGGGCGAGATGGCTTTCGACCGACGAGCACCACCAGTCCCTCCACCACGGCGCTCTGGACGCGAGAGAACGATACCACGACGCTTGTACGAGGACCATCTATTCGATGTCCGTGCTGTGCAGGTCGGTGTGGCGAATGGACCGGTTGTCGTACGTCTGTGTGGGGATAAGAAGACAGGAGGGGACCGGATGGACGCGAAGAGGGGAGGCAAGGGCTGCCACTGCCTGGCAGTGAAGTCCTCACGATGCATGTGCAATGCGGGAAGGACCTCTGACGCACCACCAGACTGGTCGCACCTGTTCACACAGCAGTCGAGACAGAGAAGTGCTGGCAGGAGACGCTCACGTGGCCATGCGGGTGGTTTACCTGACCTGTTTGTGAATGCATTCAGCGTCAAGGCAGGACCGATGGCTGACACCGTCTATGAGCCTAAAACATGTCAGGAAGCCCGCGAAGGGCCTGAATGTGAGGGCTGGATAGAGGCAATGGACAAAGAGCATCAAGCCATGCATGACCTGGGTGTGTTTGAGTATGTCTTACGTGAGGAGGCGGATGGACGAGTGATCCAGGCCAAATGGGTCTTCAAACAGAAGCCCGACAGGAAGAAGGCGCGATTGGTCGCCAAAGGCTTCCAACAGAGGCTGAGACCTGACGAAGAGACGTATGCACCCACGATGTCTGGGCAGGCTGTCCGTACCTTTCTGGCGGCTGTATTGAAGAAGGGGTGGTCGATGCGTCAGCTGGACGCACCGCTTTCCTCAACGCGCCACTGGACACTCCTGTGTACATGGAGCGCCCAGAGGGATACGAGAAGCCTGGGCATGTCATCAGACTGCGGAAGGCCCTGTATGGGCTGAGGGAAGCGCCGAGAGCATGGAATCAGCTGCTGGTGCAGTCGCTGAGAGCCATGGGCTTCGAGCCACTCGTCGCTGATCCCTGCATCTTCACACACAAGACACGACAGCTATGGCTGGGTGTGGTTGTCGATGACATTGTCTATGCTGGGTGCGATGCTGACCTCGATTGGTTCTTGGAGGAAATCGGCCAACGATTTGCCGTCAAGGACCTGGGCGAAGTCGACACCTTCGTAGGCATCGAAGTCAAATACGACAAAGAGAAGGGAGAGATGACACTCTCACAAGAGAAATATATCTCTAGCCTGCTCACCAAGTTCCGAATATATCTCTAGCCTGCTCACCAAGTTCCGAATGGAGCGAGCCAACCCAGCCATGACGCCATTGCCACCAGGTGTGCGTTTGAGCTCAGAAATGGGCCCTCGAACAGAAGCAGAGGCAGAGGCCGCACGTGAGTTGCCGTACAGAGAGCTGGTTGGAAGCCTGCTGTACAGCGCAATCACGAGACCACCTCATTGCCTATGCGTGCAAGGAACTGACCAAGTTCTTTTCGTGCTGGGGCAAGACTCACTTCACCGTCACAGATGCACGAGAGGCACCGCCTCCCTCCTCAACTCGGACCCCGACACAGAAGCGGTATAAGCCGAGTGCAGCTTTTCTGTAGCTGATTCCGATGCGGTTCTGCTTCTACATGTCAAGACGTCATTGCCGTCACGTTGCGTGTGCTTCAGCAGATCTCGAGGTGGCTCTTCCGATCTCAAGCACGCTCCCAACCATCATTCACGAGGCAGTCAGAGTCAGCGCATCAGTGAGTAAAGCTAATGGGCGCGGTGAGCGCTTCTACGGAAGGGAATCTCTCCCAACCAACCTCACTGACTGGCCTTGCTTCAGTGTGTCAAGCCATATAGCTTGGAAGCGAACAGAGAAAAAACGGATAGTAACGAATCCTGATTGCACGCTTCTTGCCCACTGGGCGAGCCACAGCAAAAACGTCAGGCCAAGTTACATTCACGCACACAGCAAGCAAGCAAAGATGAGAGAGATAGTGAGTCGATGCTAGCCGACAAGCCAATCAGGCACACGTTATTCCCCAGATGGGTGCCTTCTGTCTGTCTTCTCAACACCAACGAACAACCTCTCCCATCCCCATCCATTCACTGTGATGCACAGAGATAGTCAGCCATCATGTCGTGAAAAGATAGACACGCTTCTCTTCTCGTTTCTGCATCTTCTCCACTTCTCGTCTCTGCTTCTTCAGTCCTGACGTGCCGGTCTCTCACTGTTATCTCGAGCTGCTCCTTGTCGTGCCCATCCCGACACAGCAAGGCAGGAAGGTAGAGGGAACGGGAAAGAGTAACATATAGTGAGCAGCCCGTCGTCGTCAGCACGTCCACATCACCAGGTCGTAGTCCATCATGCCCACCATCTCCGCTCTTCACCGTCACAGACGCACGAGAGGCACCGCCTCCCTCCTCAACTCGGACCCCGACACAGAAGCGGTATAAGCCGAGTGCAGCTTTTCTGTAGCTGATTCCGATGCGGTTCTGCTTGGACACGTCAAGACGTCATTGCCGTCACGTTGCGTGTGCTCCAGCAGATCTCGAGGTGGCTCTTCCGATCTCAAGCACGTTCCCAACCATCATTCACGAGGCAGTCAGAGTCAGCGCATCAGTGAGTAAAGCCAATGGGCGCGGTGAGCGCTTCTACGGAAGGGAATCTCTCCCAACCAACCTCACTGACTGGCCTTGCTTCAGTGTGTCAAGCTATATAGCTTGGAAGCGAACAGAGAAAAAAACGGATAGTAACGAACCACCCTGATCGCACGCTCCTTGCCCACTGGGCGAGCCACAGCAAGAACGTCAGGCCCTGTTGCATTCACGCGTTAGGGACAGGAGTCTCGTTAAACCCCTAAGCGAGCGCGAGCGAGTGAGAAAGGTGCAAGAAGTCGAGAAAGCGAGTGCGCAGGTGTGGACCTGTGGCTTGAGTGCTTCAGCGCGAGAACAGGTGTGAAAACAGAGATTCGGCATCTCTGACTGAAAGTGTATGCATTGTGTGTCTGTGCGTGTTTCAGACGTGTCAACCACGAACGTGCGCGTGAAGCAGCGAAAAGCTTGGTTCCGGTGATTGAGTCGGCCAGCTGGTGAAGCTGCTCTGGCCAGCCGGCCATCTATCTCCTCGTGCACGCACGGGCCGACTGAAGCTTGTGTTCCTGCCCTCTGTGGGGTTGAGTGTCATCGTAGGTGAATCTGTGGCAGATCCGTGGTGAGTGAGGCCATCCAGTATGACGTTGGTTGATTGCATCACGGTGAATGTGCCTGTTTGTGATTCTCAGTCATGTAGTTGATATCTTGTATGTGCCTGTTTGTGTTCCTGTTTGACTGCAGTATGGGCACGCCCAGCTCATGCATGACCCATCCTCAGTGTCGCTTCCCCGCTGGATGATGGCTGTCTTGTACTTCCTCATTGTGCTGGGAGGATGGCTGTTGTGCTGCGTGGCTGAGAGGACGGTGCCGGCATCTATGGCATTCCTACACCGCACCATCCCGACCCACATCAACGCGAACCAGCGCGACCGCAGCGCTGTTGCCTGGCGACGAGTGAGGCGGCTCAAGACAGCCACGAGGCTGGTGCTGATGAGTGAAGGAACTGCCACGAGCGGCCAGTTGCCCGTAGGTACACCTCCTTAGCTAGCTGGATGGGATGGAGCGAGCCAGCCAGCGAGAGAGGACGAGGCGGGCAAGCACTCATTCAAGTAGTGTCTGTCTGTCTGTTTGTCTGTGTGTGGGTCTGTGTACAGATGCCGTCGTTGCACCGCTGGGCGTCCGCGGCAAGAATGATGTGGAGATCGAGGCTGGCGACTTGATCAGTGTCGACAGGCTCACCGAGCCCATCGATCGTGGCCTCCGACTCGCGCCAAGCGTCGCTCTCGACCTCGGCCAGCAACAGCCGTACATCGGCCAAGGGCGACTCGACAAGATCTCGCAAGAGCTTGTCGGGCACTATGAAGCGCGCGACGAGGACCGTGCCATCCGTGTGCCGCCGATGGTTGTCACTCGTTTTTCGCGTGGTGGCAAGACCCGACTGATGAAGCAGATCGCCCTGGGGCTCCAGAAAAAGGACATCCCTGCCCTATTTGTCACGTATGTAGAAGCAGACAGACAGAGAGACAGAGAGACAGACAGAGGCTGGTGTACAGCCAGCAATGGTGAGATGTTTCTTGTTGTCTGTGGCGATCTATCGTTCTGCAGGTTCAACGAGGGGACGAAGCCCACCGACTTCGAGCTATCCGCCCGCAGCCCGCTGCAGTCCATCGCGTTGCGAATAGCCTGGGCCACTGCAACACCGGAGGCTCTCGACAAGGTGGCACAGGCTCTGGGAAAGCCTGCAGCCCAAGTCACCTTCAGCGACTGGGTGGAGAACGTCTCGGTCAGCCGCAGGACAATCCAGGAGTGGCTCGGCAGCCACTCTCTGGTCCTCTTCGCTGACGAACTTAACCAGCGCATCCCCGCAGACACTGAGTTCAAGGAAGAGCCATTGGCAAAGGAGGTGGCTGACTTTCTGACCGAGCACTTTGTCGACAAGCGGCAGCGTTACTTCGTGTTTTCGAGCCACATCGCCACACTAGGGAACCGTCTCGAGAGCTACTACTGGAACCTCAGCGGCCGCGACGTCTACAAACCGCAAATTCCGAGGGTGGAGAGAATCTCCGATGTGACCGAGAGCGGCCTCTGCCCAGACACACACGCTGGTATCGTCTCTTGGACTGGGCGGGCGCCTGGGTTGCTGACGCTCATGTACTCGGAAGAGCCGCCCAAGCCAGACAACGTGCGACGGCCCTTCAGAAAAATGAAAGTCCCTCGTCTTGATGCGGCGCTTGCCCAAAACGTCATTCGAACAGCCATTGAGGGCGACGGCCAGCTTCTGGACAAACTCGGGACCTGGTCGCGCTTCCTGGACGTCTTCGGCGATTCGTGTACGTGGCCGCCGTGCTATCTGGGCCTGGCGTGTAAGGAGTTGGGGGAGTCCCATGAGGTCAAGTCGGCGCTCGGCGAAGGATTTGCCGCTGGTTTGAGGGTGATTCCCACGCTCCTGAACCAGCTACTCGATGAGAGGGGGTCCGGCAGAAGATGGGAGGGCGTTGCCGGCGCAGGGGTGCTGCTCCGACTCCTCCACAGTCACTTGGTGGCCATCGGAGAGGCAGAAGCAGCCCTGAGCAGCGCGGCAGCCCAGTTGGTCCCTGCTGCAGTCAATGATGGATGCAAGTTTGGGGGCGTCATTCAATCAAGCGAGCCAAAAACGCTGAAGGATCTCATCACCATCTTCTACGACAAGATGGACCCGAGACTTGCAGGAGAGCCCCGCGTGTCTTATTTCGTCAAGCCGAAGTACTCAAGCTTCCTTGGCTTCGACTTCTTCGTCTTTGTGACCGAGAGAGGGCGCTTGACGACGATATACGGCGGCCAATGCAAGGAGGGACCGACGGGCCCTGACAAAGACTCCGTCGCCATCATCAAGCGCAGTGTGTCTGAAGCGCTCGCATCGGTGGCGCCAAAGGGGGGTGGGCCTGGGGGTGTCCTGGCCTCCTTTCTCGACAGCGGTGCGGGCAAGCCTGTGAAGGTCTACGTCCGTGCCATCTGGCTGCGCGGTGATCAGGGTCAGGAGGTGAAAATCGAACGATTGGACCAACCGCTGCGTGCTGGAGACGAAGATATCGGCGTGGTGCCATCACGTGCCTCCATTCAAGAGGTTATCGGTCTGTCCCTTGCGCAGACCTGTCCCTTCGAATGGCTGGCGGAGGGGAAGGACGAGGCGGGTGGGGAAGGGACAGTGGCTTAGCTTCTTCAGTCGGGGCGGGTTTTCCGTGTGAGTGAAGCATGTCTGGTGCGTGTCACGACATGGGTTTCTCGGTTGGGAGCCAAGCACATAGGCCTGGGAATGTGGTCCCATGTGGGTTTGTGGTGTAGTGTAGAACATATGGACACCAGATAGATCACAGCTATCACACGTCTGACGTGCATATGTGCCTGTATGGTTGGCTTGCTGGGTTGGTGGTGCGTATATGTGGCTGAGCGCATGTATACAGGTACATCCATATGGGCCCTTAGTTGGCTGTCTGTCTGGCTGTGTGTCAACCTGTGTGCATGTATGTATCTCACAGCCAGCCGCACAGGCAGCCAGGCAAGTCGACCACACTTACGAGAGACACATGCAAGTGGACGCATGAGTATGGAACAGTCAATACGTACACATTATACGGACGCCCATCCTACTGGTACGCTCTCTTCACACGTTATCCAGTCATGCATGTCTCTGTGCGCTCAGCAGACATCATCTTCCGCAATGAGGACTACAAGTCGAGTGGCAGTCAGGGGGCCATCGTCGCACACACCGCCCGCCCACATCTAAGGGATCGGCCAACGAGGCAGCCGGAAAAAGACAATAAATGAGACGCTGATGTTCAAAAACATATCATCCTTATCGCCGACATTGTCATGATTATCATGGCCATTTCTGTTTCCGTGTTCGCGCAGGTATATGGCGGTGTGTTGGGGGGCCTCGTGTATACATTTGATGTACATAGTGCGATGCGACTGTATGCGCAGACACAGGCGTATCTTTGTAGGTGTCGCACGCGCTTGAGATCTCAAGCGCTCAACATCAATATATTGCTACACGAAACCACATCGTGGTCACTAAGGTGATGCGGTGAATGTGTGATGGTGCAGTGGCAAAACGACTGAAGTCATGTAGCTATAGACACACAAACTGACTGGAACACCACACAGAAAGCGCCTATCCTATTGCCGGCCTTTCTCCATTAGCTGCCGCTCAGTCTTCCTGGACTCTTGTGCTTCATCCTACGGCGTCTCACCCTGTTGAGATGTAATGAGCACATCATGCAATGACCGATGGTGTTAGAATGTGTGTTCACTTATCTCATTGTTTTTGATGTCCAAAAGAGGTGCACCACCCCACTTGTTGCGAAGTGCTCACGATGCCCTTCGCCCCTGCCTGTGACCCTGATGAAGGCGCTCGGCTCAGATAACTGGAAGTGTGGACGTGTGTGTCTGGATGTGATGGACGGATGGATTGGATGCCGTGGACCGTGTGCTGATGGAGAGGATGCAGCCCGTGGATGAACGGATAGACGGATGGATCTGATGCTGATGCTGATGGATGGATGACAGGCTGAAGGATAGTAGTCGTGTGTAAGCAGGACGACAAGCCGTAGATGGGCACAGGGGAGGCAGCGAATAAGAGCGCTAGAAAGCCTGCAGTGCATGCATGCGTGGGCTTCTGATGAGGCTGTAGTTGGTTTTCTAAATGCATGCGTGGGCTTGGGGGCGTAAGACGGGAGAAGTTGGCCGAGCGAGTTAGTGCCCGTTGCGTTTCATATATGATTCGTTATTGTTCGCTTCCGATATGACTTGAGTCATTCTCTTGAGATCTGTTGCTTCGGCACGGTCTTCGGTCGTTCCGACCGCTTCCTTTCGGCAGGGCGTCTTCCCAAGCCGCCCTTGGAGCCGCAGAGTGATGGTGGAGTGCGCATGTGAGTGATGGTGGAGAACGAGTGCGTCGTCCTGCTGATCTCCCTCTCGGAGCTGATCACCCTCCCGGTGAGTCCGCAGCGAGGCGACACGAGTACTCGTACGACAGCTAGCTGCCCTTCTAGCGTCCTCTTCGCTCAGCCAGATCTCGCTCTCTCTCTGAGTCCGCGTGTCTTCTCGTCCTTCCAGGACTCACCCTGGTGCTGACCTACTCCACTCCTCTCCTTCCGACTGGCCGGATGCATGTCTTGGGATGCTTTTGGGGTCATGTCTTATGGGGAATACATGCACGCATATCTGTCTGAGATCTGCCTGTCTGTCCGTCTGTGTTGTCTCTCTAGCCTCCCAGTGTGTGCCTACGTATCCGCCATAAGGTCCGTCCCCTCGCCGATCACATACTGAGGCAGACAATACATCCACACCCGCACATCAGTCAGAGGAACACGGGACACTCACTCAGAGCGGACGGCACGAAAGCATGTGTGTGGCTGACTCTCTCTCTCTCTCTCTCTCTCTCTCTCTCGGTTGGCTGAGATCAGTTGGTTGTTTGGTGTGTTTGGCTGCACGTGTGGATGGCTGGTATGCTTCGCGTGTGAGTTTGACCGTCGCCAGAGAGAGGACATCCACACCATGACACTTTCGTAACAATATGTATGTGTGTCGGCGTTGCAGTCTATGTC
Source organism: Vitrella brassicaformis (assembly GCA_001179505.1). NCBI lineage: Eukaryota > Vitrellaceae > Vitrella > Vitrella brassicaformis. The sequence continues at coordinate 21,402 of CDMY01000651.1, read as the reverse complement.
TAGCGGGCCGCACCTGTCTTTTTCGAGCATGTGTGTTCCATGTGTGCTGTGGTGGGAGGGAGGGATAGACATGCATGTATGTATGGTGTGTATGTATATGTCGCGGCCCCTCTGGTGGGTCGCATCTGTCTTTTTCGAGCACGTGCACGTTTCTGTTTGCATGGCTGAGCGTGCGATGGTGTCTGCCTTCTGCATCGGTCGGTTCGTATGCGATACTGGAGAGTAGCCGCCCGTAGTGGGCTCTTTCTTGCAGTGAGAAGATTGCTTTGCTCATATTTGTATTTGTGCTTTCTTGGTCCTCATAGCATATCCCTTTTTGACCTCACTGCATGTGCCTTCAGCGGTCCAGCTGGTATGTAGATGGTTGATATGTACGGTCCTCTGCGCAATAAGGAGTAAAGGAACTGTATGAAAGACACTTCTGAAGAGAAGTGTCCCCTTTCGGAGGCCTTCCTTTAGCATCCGGATGTACTTTCTTTTTTAGCTCTCGACATCGTGTGACCGAGCATATGTAATAGTGAGTTCTCTCAGTATTCTGATGGTCTCAAGTTGTCGATTGCGCCTCTCACGAGTATGGCTCCAGAGGTCAGCAGCTGCAGATGATGACGCAAAGTGAGACATCATTCAACACACCGGGCCATCTCAGAGACTGAGGTCGCTTTCAGTGCAAGCCATATTGAGCCAATCATCGTCGATTCCTTCTCGCTCTAAAGTTTTGAAGGCTCATCGGAGGACTAGAAGCCCTCGCCTATGGCTGACTGTCACTGGCTGTGACTATTGAAGCCGCTCAACAGCCTTTGTTGACTCTTCTTCGCCTGCAATCACCCTTGCAGCTTCGCATGGCCCTGTGCGCACACCTGTGCATTCACGATTCGACTTGGAGTGTGCGCATATGCTGAATGTCTCTCTGGGCACACCTGCGCATACACGTTTGGACTTGGAGTGGGTTTACGACGAATACGCCCTAGAAAACACCTGAACAACTTAAAAGTGTGCCAAGTCTGATGAGGATGGCACGCAGGACAATGAGACTCATATCTTTGAAACAAGCTGAAACAAGCTGCCTGTCTAATCTATGGAGCTCACACACTCCAAGTCCAAACGTGCATGCGCAGGTGTGCGCACACAGACATTCATCATATACACGCACTCCAAGTCGACGCAGGTGTGCGCACAGAGACATTCACCATGTTCACACACTCCATGCGCAGGTGTGCGTACAGAGATATTCATCATGTACACACACACTACACGTTCCGGTCTGCCGTCCCGACATTGCAGGTCTGTCTGCCTGCCCCTGCAGTGCCTCCCTACCTGCCTGCATGTGCGTGTGTACATGTTGGACACGAGACTTGGCCAGTGGCCACCTATGACTACTCAGTGGACCGCTACTCCACGTCGCTTTCGCGTGAACCACTCCCCCCATTATACCTATCACCTATACCGCTGCTACCAAACTCGGCATCACTGATTCCCAATGCAGCGCTACGACTCGAGGCGAGGCTGTTCTCGCCTCAATAGCGGCCAATTGAATAGCGGCCAATTGACTACCCTGAAGCTCAGCTCTTTGATGTTCGCATGGCTTCTCGGGTTTGTTGGTGTTCGAGCCTCCGATCATGTACGTCTGATGGCGAAGATCCTTTCACCCAGCAGGTCACTGACGGCCAGCCTTGTTCAGACTCCCTGCGTTGAAGGTATCGACATGAAGAAGGCGTCACTCATTCATTCTTCGTGACGATACGGTTCAGACTTCTTTGACGGTGTGTGTATTCCGACAGATCCGGCCGCCGACGGCCGGATGGAGGTGCGTGTGTACATGTTGGACACGAGACTTGGCCAGTGGCCACCTATGACTACTCAGTGGACCGCTACTCTACGTCGCTTTCGCGTGAACCACTCCCCCCATTATAACTATCACCTATACCGCTGCTACCAAACTCGGCATCACTGATTCCCAATGCAGCGCTACGACTCGAGGCGAGGCTGTTCTCGCCTCAATAGCGGCCAATTGACTACCCTGAAGCTCAGCTGTTTGATGTTCGCATGGCTTCTCGGGTTTGTTGGTGTTCGAGCCTCCGATCATGTACGTCTGATGGCGAAGATCCTTTCACCCAGCAGGTCACTGACGGCCAGCCTTGTTCAGACTCCCCGAGT
>CDMY01000651.1:0-18948 GCA_001179505.1 Vitrella brassicaformis | reverse complement strand
TGCGCACAGAGACATTCATCATATACACACTCCAAGTCGACGCAGGCGTGCGCACAGAGACATTCATCATTTACAGACACTCCAAATCCAAAAGTGCATGCGAAGGTGTGCGCACCAAGACATTCATCATATACATGCACTCCAAGTTGACGCGTGCATCCGCAGATGTGCGCAGAGACATTCATCACATACACACACTCCAAGTCCAAACGTGCATGTGGAAGTGTGCGCATAGAGACATTCATCACATACACACGCTCCAAATCCAAACGTGCATGCGCAAGTGTGCGCACAGAGACATTCATCACATACACACACTCCAAGTCCAACGTGCGGTGTGCGCACAGAGATATCCTTCCTATACACGCACTCCAATTCCAAACGTGCATGCGCAAGTGTGCGCATGCAGACATTCATCATATGCACACACTCCACGTCCAAACGTGCATGCGCAGGTGTGCGCACAGAGACATTCAATACTCACATTCAAAGTCACGCAGGCGTGCGCACGCAGACATTCATCATATACACGCACTCCAAGTCGACGCAGGTGTGCGCACAGAGATATTCTTCATATACACACACTCCAAGTCCAAACGTGCATGCGCAAGTGTGCGCACGCAGACATTCATCATATACACACACTCCAAGTCCAAACATGCATGCGCAGGTATGCGCACAGAGATATTCTTCCTATGCACACACTCCAAGTCCAAACGTGCATGCGCAAGTGTGCGCACACAGACATTCATCACATACACACACTCCACGTCCAAACGTGCATGCGCAGGTGTGCGCACACAGACATTTATCATATACATGCACTCCAAGTCAACACGGATGTGCGCACACAGACATTCATCAGATAGACACACTCCACGTCCAAACGTGTATGCGAAGGTGTGCGCACAGAGACATTCATCATATACACACACTCAAAGTCGACACGTGCATGCGCAGATGTGCGCAAACAGACATTCATCACATACACACACTCCACGTCCAAACGTGTATGCGAAGGTGTGCGCACAGAGACATCTATCATATACACGCATCGCACGCAGGCGTGCGCACAGAGACATTCATCACACTCCAAGTCGACGCAGGCGTGCGCACAGAGACATTCATCATATACACGCACTCCAGGTCGACGCAGGTGTGCGCACAGAGATATTCTTCCTATGACATGAAATTCATGATGACTGTACATAGAAAGATCCGTTCCCTTGCGCGAAACGAGTGAAATTTACAGGTCGAGTTTTGAGGGTTAGGAACAAGCACATGATGAAGAAGAGCGTCGAGGTGGTGATGGGCGGCAAGTGGGGTGAGCTGCAGGCCGAGAACGCATCCCTTGCCGGACAAGTAGCCGACATGAAGCGGAAAGTAGGCCAGCTGGAGGAGCAACTGGCGGTCAAATCCGACGTCCTGCAGAAGCAATTGCATGAATGGATGGATCAATCACCTCAAACGACCCTGAATGTATCGTGTAGAGGCTGGAAGAGTCGGAGAGGGCCACAAAAAAGAGTTACGAGGCGCTTCTGAATGACCACAGGGAGCTCACGTCCAACCATGCGCTGCTGGAGGGAGAGATGGAGGAGATGAAGATGGAGAATGGCACGTGTGTGCTTGCAAGGGGTGTATCTTATGAATGTCTCTGCGCGCACAGCTGCCCACGTACGTGTGGACTTGCAAGGGGTGTATTCTATAAATGTCTCTGTACACACAGCTGCGCACGTATGTGTGTGCTTGCAGGGAGTGTATCCTATGGTCTTTTGTGTGCAGACAGCTGCACACGTACGTCTATGCTTGCAGGGGTGAAAATATGATGCACATCTCTGTACACTCAGCTGCGCACGTAGGCGTGGATTTGCAGGAAGTGTATCTTATGAATGTCTCTCTGTCACAGCTGCGCACGTACGTCTATGCTTCCAGGGATGAAACACATCTCTGTACACTCAGCTGCGCACGTAGGCGTGGACTTGCAGGGGGTGTATCTTATGAATGTCTCTGTGCGCACAGCTGCTCACGTACGTCTATGCTTCCAGGAGTGAAACACATCTCTGTACACTCAGCTGCGCACGTAGGCGTGGACTTGCAGGAAGTGTATCTTATGAATGTCTCTGTGCGCACAGCTGCGCACGTACGTCTATGCTTCCAGGGATGAAACACATCTCTGTACACTCAGCTGCGCACGTAGGCGTGGACTTGCAGGAAGTGTATCTTATGAATGTCTCTGTGCGCACAGCTGCGCACGTACGTCTATGCTTCCAGGGGTGAAACACATCTCTATAGACACAGCTGCGCACGTAGGCGTGGATTTGCAGGAAGTGTATCTTATGAATGTCTCTATGCGCACAGCTGCCCACGTACGTCTATGCTTCCAGGGGTGAAACACATCTCTATAGACACAGCCAGCTGCGCACGTAGGCGTGGACTTGCAGGAAGTGTATCTTATGAATGTCTCTGCACAGCTGCGCACGTACGTCTATGCTTCCAGGGGTGAAACACATCTCTGTACACACAGCTGCGCACGTACGCAGGTGAGCGCACAGAGACATTCAGGATATACACATACTCCAAGTCCACGCGTGCATACGCAGGTCTGCGCACAGAGACATTCATCATATACACACTCCAAGTCGACGCATGCATGCGCAGGTGTGCGCACAGAGGCATATAGTACATATTGTGTGCGCACAGAGACATATACACACACTCCAAGTCCAAACGTGCATGCGCAGGTGTGCGCACAGAGACATTCAGTATAGGCACACACACCAAGTCCCAACGTGCCTTCGCAGGTGAGGGCACAGAGACATTCATGACATACACACACTCCAGGTCCACGCGTGCATACGCAGGTGTGCGCACAGAGACACTAAGTATATAAACATACTCCAAATCCAAACGTGCATGCGCAAGTGTGCGCATAGAAGGATTCAGCAGATACAGACCCTCCAAGTCCAAACGTACATGTGCAGGTGTGCGCACACAGACATTCATTATATGCACACACTCCAAGTCCACACGTGCAGGCGGAGGTGTGCACAAAGAGACTTTCGTCATATACACAGACTCCAAGTCCAAACGTGAATGCGCAGGGCTGCGCACACAGAGACGTTCGTCGTATACACACACTCCAAGGCCAAACGTGCATGCGCAGGTGTGCGCACAGAGACGTTCGTCGTATACACACACTCCAGCTTCTTTGCTTCCGAGTAGCGAGTTGATGGGGCCGCCGTCTTCATCCATGTCTCCTTCTGCATCCGTGTCCTTTCGTAGACACCCATAACACACTTCCTACCCGGCCCCGCCCACCCACCCGCCCGCGCGACACAGATAGACAGACATCCTAAGAGAAACGATCACACCAGGAGAAACAGCCGAACAGCCCATATGGAAGAGAGACTCAACGTTAATAGGTCAGTGGACAGGGATTTGATACGTTTAAATGGCCGTAGCTGCCTCTACTGGATGAGTAGATTTCGTTGTGGCTTCTTTGTGCTCCTCTCCTGTCTCAGCTATGGCGATGGCCGTCAGCGGCTCCTTTTTCTCGCCCTCCTCGGCGCCCTCCTCGATCTTCTCGGCTTTCTTCTTCTCGGCCTTCTTCCAGGGCGATTTGCGTATCAGGACCCAGGACAAGGCGACAGCACTGGAGATGAAGACAAGGCACGCAAGGATGATGATGAAGACGCCGCCCAAGCCTTCTTGATCCAGGCAATCCTTGCTGAAGTCAAAGACGCCACATGACGATTCTGCATGAAGAATAGGAACGACAACAGGCCTCGTATATCATCGCAAGCAGGCAAGTAAGTAGCCAATATCTATATTCTCGCCTGTTGAAGAGGATTGCAGCATGGGAAAGGAGCAATATTCCTCACACATGTCTGAAGGCATGATGTTCCGTATAGTCACCGAGAAACCTTGGTCCACGTCGATGACAACGCTCCCCTCCGATACGCGAGACATGAGATCGGCCATGCTGGTGATCGTCGGGAATTCAGTCACGTCCAGTACGTCATGATAATTGTGATGGTCCAGTATGTCAAATACGGGGATGGTTATGTGGCCCGCCTTGTCAGGAATCACACTGCATCCGACAAGAGACAAAAAGCTATACTGTACGTCTGTGCTGTATGCTTCTTACAAGGTGTCGGCTCCTGCATTCCGAAAAGGGTGTCGTCCCCTCCGCCGCTGACGATAACGTCATTCCCCTCCAAACCTGTCAGCGTATTTTCTTTTGCATTGCCCGTGATGACATCGTCATATCTGGTGCCCTCGACATCCGCAATCGGGCTGTCCTCTGCCAAAGTGATGCGCTCGGGATAGGAGCTTAAGACACAAGACACCTTCGTGGCGGATGGCATGTGACATGCAGTTGCCGCGTCCTCATGGTCGTCGGTGTCGATGCTGTCGATTGTGATGTGCCCGTCGGCCAACAAGTCGGCATGTCAATTTCCAGCTCGCTTGCAGGCCTCCAAGGAGAAATGGGAGAAATGGGCACGCTGGTATTCATTCATTCAGGCAGACAGACAGACAGACATCAGTGGCCTGCTTGTCTGCATGCATCTTACCTGGTGCCGCCCGCCTCTATGTCGACCCGATCTCCATCGATAACCATCATGGTAGTGGTGGTGGGCTCCTCAGTGGTGCTGCACAAAACACACACACACACACACGCACGTGTGTATTTATGGGTGTATATATTCGTGTCTACATCAATCACCATCACCTCGTGGTCGTCGGTGCTGAAAGCAGAATAATCAGAGAGAAAAGAAATTCGCATTGACGATTTCTTAATGGCTTCGATTCTCATATGGGTTATGATGAGTCGGCAGGCGCAGTAGCAACCAACACTCAGTCGATGTTTCTTGCCGACCATTCAGCGGCAACAAATGGAAAAAAGAAAGGAATGGTCCTTTGCAATTAAGGTCTCTTTTTGGTACTCTTTGTCGAGAAGAAAAAAGGTGTGTGGCGGTAGGTAAATCGATCAGTCAGTGCTAGCAGACAGGCCGCAGCAAGCAGGCAGATTAGAGTTGTGGCAGACAGACAGACAGACACAAACAGCATGACAGACAGACTTAGGCAGACAGAGAGAGACATGTAGAGAGACACAAACAGTAGAGAACATGTCGGTCAGTCGGTCGATGCATGCATGGCTTCAAGCACTAAACCAACAGCAGCAGCTTGAGCGTGGATTAATTGGCTTGTCGATCGATGCAGCTAGCCGTTTCTCACTGGATGAATGTGAGCAGGGTCAGGGCCAGAAGCAGCAGGTAGAGAGGACCGCCGCTGCATGTCGGCAACGCACAAAAACACAGGGAGACACGAGTGTACGTAATGTGCACGCACGCACCTGAATGCATTGCTGTCCTTGCCGTCATCTCCGGTCGGTTCGCCTACATAGGACGTGCGTGTTGAGAGGAGAACGTGAGAATGTGAGCAGTGAGAGTTCTCGCTTATATATAGCTGTACCTGTGCTTGTGTCAGGTTCAGGGCTGCTCCTGCTGCTGCCAGGTGTCTCAGATGAGGTGGGTGGTTCGTCAGTGCTGCGCAACACACACGTGTATTTCATGTGCGTGTCTCTGCACCCAACATTGATCATTACTTCGTGGTTGCATCTGAAAGTAAAAGAATCACAAAGAGAGAGAGAGCTTCGCATCCATCGACTATCGCTTGACGCTGGCTTCAATATACCTGGCGTCACAGTAAGCGTTCCGGCATCAGACCAGTCTTCAGCCGTCGTACAGGAGTTATCAGCGAACCGGGATTGAGGGCACCTGAACACATGAAACTCACACATGTGCATGGCTGGCTGCATGATGCCTATCACCTGCCGACTCACCAGCACAGCTTGTAGCTGCCTATTCTCCGACCCCTGCTCACGTACTTGGAGCCCCTGCTGACCCATATACAAACCCGAACACACAACACACCGAACATTCTGTGCAAAGGGGGAAACGGTTCTGTGTAAAGGGACGCGCGCTCATCGCAACTCGGTACCAGATCAACAGAAGGGAGAGAGCGACATGCTCCGTCTTGTATGTGTGTCCATGTGTAGGTGCATCGGGTGTGGCCTACAGCGAGACGAGTGATGCTTTCGAGTTCTTCACAACGTCCGCGTATCAGGAGGGCGATAAGGTGTCCTTCGGCTACGGGCCCAAGACCAATGATGACCTACTGAAGTATCCATACGGACCAGAAGGCGCGCACACACACTGGACGCTGCTCAACAGGACCTGCAGCGTGCGAAGAGATCGAGACTGGTCGGACAGGCTAAGCTTGCTGGCCCAGCGAGCTTTTCGCTGCAATCGTTGAAGGAAAGGCTCATCATTGATGGCTAGTCGCCCTCTTAATCTGACAGAAGCGGCTCTGTAGCATCGCAGGTACGTTGTCTGCAACGAGCTGAAAAGTGTATGTAATGGTCTGTAATGGTCTGTCGGCATTGCTCTCTTTCCGTTCTCAATTTCTCATTCAGGCGGATGGTGACCAGCCCGCAGATGGGGAATGGAGATGCGGCTGGCGATGCGGACACGAGGCCGGCCGTGTTTGTCAGGGAAGAGCCGGGCGTGACGGTGGCGGACAGCAGCAGTGGTGGTTCTGAGGAGGCGGCGGTCAACACGGAGGCTCCTCACGCCAGAAGGGACCCAAAAAGACCCAAAAGTAAGGCCCTTTTCCATGCGATGAACGATTAACCTCCTTGCGCTCCTGTTGTCAGAGGCCCGATGGTTGGACCCGTCAGTGTATATCACTGTCCGTGTACTGTATTACTACCTGCTGCGCCACCCGCTGGCTGGCAAAATCAAGGTAGTGAGTGAGTGTAGCGTCACCTCACATGAGTGCATGGAACCGTCTCTGCTTTTTGTTAGGTTCTGGACCACGACAGGTTGCCAGGGAATAGGGCCATAGGGGTGGGACCGAAGGGTGACGAGAAGACCATCCTGCAGCTCGAGGCCTACAACCCGCTTGCCCTCGACTGACAGAAAGAAGCGCTATCCCTCACTCACGCCCCGCACGAAAGACAGCCCGAAAGATACATACCCATGCACTCAGCAGCAGACACTCATTGGCTTCCGAGTATAGTACACACGCGTCGACTACTATAACATCAATCACCAGTATCGGCTGCACCCGATGAAGAGAGCCCAGTGCACGCATCATGGACAGCTTCGGCTGACACGGACAATGCCGCGCTATCATTGTCGTAACTGCTGAGCCGAGGCCAATCGACACGCGTGAGGTGGCAGAGGGGGGTCAGGGCGGCTGTGTGGGCGTCGCTTGGCCGCGATTGGGTTGAGCTGACAGGCGACGACGCGCCACTCGTGGGCACCTCATCTGCTGCATGGCCACATGGCGTCTCCACCACTGTCGGTGCGAGGCCCGCGAGGACCTCCGGGATGGCATCGTGCAATCAATCAAGGAAGACATACATACAAGGCAGCGAGAGAGACATACTGCGGCACTCTTGCTGACCGGTGGGCTGCCCGCCTCGATAAGTGTTCGTTTGGTCTTGCGGGCCTCATAAAGCCCACGCCACCCCCCACTGTCGCCAGTGTGCTGCTGGTTGTCCGTCGACGCCTCGGTGTCGGCCTTCTCGATATCACTACCATTGGCCCTCCGCCTTAGAGCCGCCTGGTGCATCTGCTCTCCCGTGACAAGCTCGTCCACCACGTAACACAAGTTGGCCTGGAGGTCATATAACGTGATGCCCGGCGACACGTCTGAAAGCTCCGGCTGGCCATTTGGTTGAGCGCTGAATGTCGTGCCGTCAAGCAGTTGAATCGACACTGCACACATCACCATCACACGCCAAGACGGACCGCCGTGCGAAGTACGCATCATGGTCTAGGTCTAAGCAGCAAGCTGACCATCGCTAGAGTACTGGTTGCGAAAGACATTGGAAAGGTCGCTGGTCCGCATGTGCCGCAAACCCTGGACACACACACAGGTCAGTCGATCATGTACGCGGGGCGTCCTTTAATGGCACGGAGTGATAGAGACAGGACGACACAACTCCATTATGCCTTCCAAAATTCGAGGGAAGGGGGGGGATAAGTGAATGAGCATGATTCTCTGATAACCACACAGCCTTGTGGGGTAGTATTCATAATCAGATACTATTCATGTATGTGAAGAAGTGTCCCATATTCATCAGGTGGCAAGACGGCGCAGCTTGCGGAGAAGGGCAAGATCGACAAGTACGGTCCGACCGCCCAGGCGGCCGGCTTCCGCTTTGTGCCGCTCGTTGCAGAGACATTTGGCAGGTGGGGAGAGAAAACCATGGATTTTCTAAAGATGCTCGCCAAGCGGAAGCCCCGCCCTACCTCCATTCCCGCTGACGAGGACGCAGCGTTCTGTGAGAGCATCATCAATCATTGGAGCCAGCTTCTGTCCGTCGAGTTGATGAAGCATAACACGTTCCAAGTGGCGAGTCGTGCACAACGTGCTGCGGCCGCCAGAGGGCCACGGAGGGCCAGCGCGTTTCCCGAGGACTTCATCAGCTGCGGGCCGTATAAGCGCGTTTCCCGAGGACTTCATCAGCTGCGGGCCGTATAGGCCACACACCAGCCCCGCTCCGGGGCTGTGAGGTGGCTGGCTGGATCTGGATGTTGTGAGTGTGTGTATATGGTACTGCATGTCTCACGTTTGTTTGCAGTGTGTGACATGCATTTGTTTGCAGTCAATGAGTGTTGTCCGTTGGCTATGCACGGTTGTGTTTCCTGTTGCTTGTCTGACACGGATGCTTAGACGAACTTCGTCGCCCGTTCTATATGTCAACCGAGGGCACACCCCATATTCTCATCTTTTGCAAAATACTCCAACGCACACGTTGTCGCTTCTCAACGAGAACGCTTTCACAGGTCTGCATTGGGACCATTTATTGAATTTGCTGAGCCCGCAATTGTATGGAAACCAAGAACTTTGGCCTTTTGGATGTCGAATTTGCAATCAATCAAAGACTCAGACGCAGATGAGCTAGCAAGCTGTCCTGGAGATCACAAAAAGCTGGCAGTTGGGCGATAGTTGGATGGGGTGTGAGTTATGACGTCCCTGTGCGCTACGCATCAGAAAATCCCACTCGGCCTGCAGGGACGTCGTGAGAGCCGTGTGAGCTGCCTGTGGGTACTTGGCCGTTGCGTCCGCCATCCGTTGGACACACCTCTGCCACTCCTGTACCCTCTCGGTGACGTAGGCCCTCTTGCCTTCTGCGGTCCCCACAAACCCGCCCATATATCGAGCACCACTCACGATCTGCACGTCAGTATCGCCAAACACTTCGCCCTCTCCTTGCAGCCCGCTCACACCACCAGCTCGCTCCATCCTATTTCTCACGTCCTAGAGCTGCCATCTACAGGGTTGTAGTTCCACAGGCCGCTGATGCCCTCATCCAGCAGCACTCGCCCATCGGCCGTCACCTGTGCTCTGACCGTCCGCTTGTGCTTCTTCTTGCGCAGCTGGTCGTCAGAGCAACGAAGCTCATCGCGTCCTGCTCGTCGGCTGCTGCCTGCTTTCGCATCACCAGCTCGTATCGCTCTTTCAGACCTGACAACACCAAACAACCATGATAAGCGAACAAGGGAGTTTCTTCATGTCTGCCGGATGGCTGACCGACGGTGCGTGGGGGTGATGTATAGATTTCGAATGCGAACGCGTAGTTGGCCGGTGGGTCGAGCTTGTCATAGACGAAGTCGAGGGATGTGCCCGGGCATGGGTACCCCACCTGCACGGCCGCGGCGCCGAACGGACACGTGCAGTGCTTCGCGTCGAGCGCTCTGCAGGCCACATGCACATACAGGACACAGATTAGGGCCTCTTGTGTGAATGTCACCCACACGTACCTGAGTATTTTGCTCATGCGTTGTGCGTTTCTCGGCGCCTCCTTCTGCTCGTATGCCCACGGCTGATACATGCCGAACGTCCCTGAGTGGATTGTCACGAACGTCGTCGTCTGAGGCGGAAAGGGAGCAGAGTCGAACAAATGATGTCTCTCCTAAGCCTGCCTCACTCTCACCTTGACTTCTTTGACGAGGTCGAGGAAGATGGCTGTCTCTGGCTCGGAGAAGGGCTTGGCACCGGGATTCGTGTCGAGGCCCAGGTTTCACTCAGGCTGACACATAAAGCGACAGTTGAGGTTGTATGGTCAGCCATTCTTTCCATCCTCTCTCATACCGTCCAGTGGTCGTCCCAGTTGTGTTTCAAGTCGACTCCTGCACACGCCAAACACAGACACACGGAGATACAGATCGGTGAATACGATACACTGTCGCAGCCTCACCGTGTTCGTTGACCCTCACGCACTAGTCGCCGTTCTCGACTCGCCGGCGGGATTGAGGATTACCATTCACAATTATCGAAAACATGGTGCTCTCCAACACGTGCCTGACATGACACACACAGACACGCCGGCCGCCACGGATGTCCTTTGTCTGCAGGAGCCTTTACTTGGCCTCCTTGAGAAGCTTCTTGTCTTGGACGGCCGGCGATTGGCAGAGCGCCTCAATCATGTACAGTCCCGTCTCGGGAGAGATCAACCGAAGACAGGAAGCGACAAATGAGCGATTGATGTGATGTGTCTGCCTGCCATTGTGGTGGTCCGCTGGCTCATTCACTGGCTGACTCACTCTCTGGCATGTTCGCCGAAGAGCATGAAGACGCGATCGATCGGCTCGACGCCTTTGCTGCGAATGGTGACCACGTCAATCGACGCTGAACCGTTGCGACGCTCAGACTGCATGAGCCAAAGCACAAACACGAACAAAGCACATTGATGCATGTTTGCCTGCCCCTTTCTCTCTTTGTCGGCCAGACAAAGACAAACCAATGTGAGGTCTGGGCATGATTGGCTCAGCTGCTTGAGCCGGTGGTGAATCTGGTCGGTCGTGTGGTGGAAGTCAAAGTCCTGCAGCAACACCGTTTTGACGTCTGTGGCACTGCTGCCTTAGGCGGCCGCCACACAGAGGCAGAGGCAGATGAGCGACAGCCGCAGCAGACCACCCCTCATCTCAATCGACAGATGAGAAGAGAAGATTCCTCAGTCAACGGATAAGCTGGTAAAACTGCACCACACAAACACATACGAATACACATACGTGTATGCGTGATATACATGTTTTGTCATTGCAAATGTTCCTCGAGAGCCTCCCTTCCGGCGTAGGAGAGCCATCAGCCTATCGATTTGTCCTCAAACCACGGCGATGGCTTCTGCAAAGCGTTGGCGACACCTCTCACCTCACCCTCGCCCGCCCGATCCAGCGATGCAAATGGACCGAGATGCCCTCACACCCGATATGTGGAGGTACTTGAGCGAGCTGGGCAGCTGCCGATGAGGATGGAACGGTCCATTGTTGTGCTTTTGCGCTGGATGAGGGCGGGGGACCGCGGGAGGAACGATGGATGTGTGGGATCGTTGAATTCAGAGGATGAGGCGCAGGATGGCTCTTGCACGGTCACTGGTGAAGCCCCTGCAGCTGCCGGCCCTTATTGCCTGCATTCTGCGGCGAAAAATGCGCAAAGGGTAATCGGGTGCACGGAAATTTAAAGTCTGTCCTAAGGTTCCAACGTCTGCAGATCTGCCTCCCTGGGCTTTCACGCGAAGGCTTTCAGACGTGCAATTCGAAAGAGGCGAAGAGAAAGCCATTGCAGTGTATGGTTCACGAGTCCAGCACTAGCGTCTCGATACATGTACAATGAAAATCCTCTACAGCTCGAGCCCACCCCTCCCGCACACAACAGTTTCTTACTTACACACATTCACCAATCACTCATGTGATGCCTGGCTACAGCGTGAGTGCCCTCTTGAAGAAAAATCCTATCAGACAGACAGACAGACAGACGCGTGTGCTGTGATTGATGTCCGTATGAGTGTGTCGGCATACCGACGGCGATCGCCGTGAGGATGCAGGACACCATGCAGAACACAAACACAGCATAAAACGCGGTGAAGCTGTCCTCAAGGCCACTCCTGCACACGACACACAGAGCCAGGACGGGCATAGAGAGACGCTTCAATCGTGTGCAGTGGGAAGATGCTGACCTGAGGTTCATCCCGAATAGGCCGCTGACACACGCCCCGAAACCCACAACGACGCCCACAGCATTCAGACCTGCAGAAATCCATCCAACACGCACACTCTTTCCATCTGCGTGTCTTGTGTCCGTTTGCTGTTGTACCCAGGTCAAGCTTGAGCACTCTATTACGCACGGTGGCTGATCGACCACACCACACAACACCACACAACATCATACACACGCATGAATGGAGACGCGTCGATGTCGGTTGGTTAGCTTGCTCTCTGTCTCTTTCACTCACCCAGGTGGAGATTCATCAGCTGTAGCACGTCATCCAGCGTCTGCACAGTCGCCCACACATACACAGACATACAAACAAACACCACATACATGCGATGGGCTGTGCGTCTGCACCCACCTCGTCGAGCAGGCTGATGTTGTGGTCGAGGAGCTCCGACTCGTGCATGTAGCACTTGAGCAACAGCTCCACGTCCTCGGTGCTATACGGCTCATCACCGGCCTCCTCATGCTCGTAGTTTTCGGGCGATACTGGCCCGGCAGCGTTCCTCCCCTCCTCAGACTGATGGTCCATCGGACTGTCTGCCGTCCCTGCATTCGTCTGCTGCTCCTCAGCACCAACATGACGCGTGCCAAACTGACCACAGAAGGAAAAGGGAGACAGATGAATGTGTGTGAGTCTGGTGGGGGTGGTGTGGCGTACATGTGGGCTGTCTGCAAGTGAGTGTGCGGAGCCGTGGAATGCCTCGGCGAATGTGGGTGGGAGGGTGGCCGCGCGGTGGTCGTGGCCCTTCCTGTGCACAGTGTGGAGCACGTGCTGCTGAGAGAACCGCCGCGTGACGTCTGCTGAGGGGGTCTCGACCAATATCGACGATGTTGTTCGGGACGATGTGTTGACCTTGGATGAGTGGGTCTGCGTCATGTGTGCGCGGGCCAGGGAGGGGCAGACGGGGGGCAGGGAGGGGAAGGGAGGCGCTTCGGAAGTGATGGATTAACAAGGGAGACACAGTCATGTGTTGCTTAATGCCTTGGACACTGCCGGTGTGTCTCTCCGTGTCTGTGCTGACTGACCCTTTCCCGTCTTGCCTTGTGCGCTCGCCGATGGCGGAGATGGAGAGAGGAGGCACAGGAGGCGGAGAAGCTCTTCTGCAAGAATCCTCTTCTGCAGATTGCTTTGAGGAGACTTCCTCGACGAGCGCCTTCAACCCTCTGACCTCGGCTTTCAGCTCCTCCTGAATCTTCCTACCCCCTTTTAGCTGATTGCCATGCCTCTCTTGCACAGTCTGGACCCCACCCAGCGACTCTTTCACGCCAGCAATCTCCGCCCGGACTTCCTTGACCTTCTTGATCATCGCTTCCTTCAGGCTCTCAGTGGCGTGTTTGTTCTCCGCCATGTGACAATCGGTGCGAGACAGATGTTCTCTGAACGACTTGATGAGAGCGTCCATGGTGAAGTCGGCACAAACGCATCTGTTTTGTCCTCATCAGGCGTGTGACATACGTTAACTCATAGCGCAACGGCGACCAACCCTCAATCATGCGACAAACATGCCAGCACCATCCTCAGCGCCCGCCTGGCGTATCTTCCAGCGGCGCCGCCCACCACGCACACACATACTCGCACTACGCGCCAGGTCCATGGTGAAGTCCACCTTAAGCTCCAGCCGACAGAGACGCTCATCCATCTTCTCCTGCCATTCATCATGGTGGCTGCATTCAACGTTTGGCGCCTGGGGCTTTGCATCAGATTGCATGGTGCTGCTGTACCGCGTCGCCCAGCCAGACAATAGGGGATAGGAAGCAGTGCCGCCCGCCGTGTCAGGTCCCCTCCACTTGAGTCAGATGGTGCTCGTCATGGGCCCACTTGGAATCATTGCAGATTAAGAGTTGTAGGCAGGAGCTCGCGAGCCAACGCCGTCACCAACTTGGGAAGCCGTGGGATCTTCGTTTTGATGTCCTTCAGTAAGTTCTCTCCCCATCTTGCATGCAGACTGGCCCCCATCGAGCCCCCACCCTGCTCCTCGGAGTCCCCAAAGACAAAGGCAAGAGGCACACCAGAAAGGTCCACTGACAGGTCTTGACAACGCTTCGTCTGTTGTGTGGTCAGATGATGGACAACCGCTTCACTCGCCCATCTACCCATCATGGCAGCGGTCCCCCGCCCTCGCCCAACGCCTTCAACGACTTCTTCCACTCCGTCACCACTTGCCAGTATGATGCTGTGCAGCGGTGCCTCGAGAGAGAGGATCCCACGCCCTACATGCAGGCTACTGATCAAGTCAATACAGGGAGGGGGATGCGTCAATCACGTTTGGTGAGGGAGAGGTGCATGGCTTGTGTGCCGCTGTGTCTGTCAGACGCTCAAGACGTGTCTGCACTTGGCTGTCAAGGGGGGTTTGCAGTTCTGGTGCACTTGTTCATCACCCTCGGGGCCGCCATCGAAGCCAGAGAGCGAATCGGGAGGACGCCGCTGCACTTGGTAGGGCTGAAGAGGCACACGGACAAATAGACCGACCGACCGAGCGACCGACAGACAGGCACCCGACCGGCATTGTGTCTGATAGGCGTGTGAGTATGGGCACGAGAAAGCTGTGGAGTGTTTGTTACACGCTGGGGCGAACCTGGAGGCCCGCGATGGGCTGGGTACGCGTGGACAAGAATACGCCACATGATGTGGCTCTTACGGCTTTGCGTCGTTGCAGCTTGGTCGCACGCCGTTTCATCTGGGTTGCTATTCGGAGAATCGCAACGTCGTTTCCATTCTTCTGCACTCGAAGCCATCGCTCATCCATGCCACCGACAAGGTGACGAGACACGACAGACACAACGAGCAACGCCGCAGCTGCCTTTGCTGTGCCGTGCAGCATGAGCGCACCGGTCTGTACTACGCTGTGTTGAGCCGTCACTGGAGCGGGCAGGACATCACCAAGCTGCTGCTCGCCAAGGGAGCTGATGTCAACGCTCGCGACCTGTACGGCCGCACCCCTCTCCATTACGCATGCGAGGTATAGAAGGTGAGCAATGAGGGGCATTCAGTGACGCCTTCTCTTTTGCCCACAGGATGGTCAGTCGAAGGTTGTCCCCCTGCTGTTGAGGAATGGAGCTGACCCGCACATTCAGAACACTGTCAGCCGCAAGAGCCCTCTGCAAATGGCCGCGACGCCACTCATAAGAGACCAAATCAAAAGTGAGCATCCGTGTATGAGAGAATGGATGTGCTACACGTCTCTATGAATGCAGGTCATCTGAGGCAGAAGGACGAGCTCCCGGTGGCCGAGTGAAGGGCCACTGAAGGCGCCGTGGACCAGGCCACCTCCCCAATGCAGCGTGGAACGATGCCCCAGCAGCCATACAGCCCTCCTGCGGAGGACAGAAGGGAGAGGGAGCAGCAGCTGGCCGTCGAGCCATCGCGACCAGGACCGAAAGAAGGTCAAATAGCGTCATCCATACATACAAAGAGAGCTGGGTGTTGTGCTGTGCGCTCAGGCCTGTCTGCGTTGTCTGTGTCGACGGGCCCTCTCCGCGAGCGGTTCATGCGTCTGATGCTGCCTGTGCAGCAGGGCGGCCCCGACGACCTGCAGCACATCAAGGAGCCGCACCTGTTCACCGCCAGCTGGATGGAGGCCATACACACGCACCAACAGCTCTTCCAATCCATCATGGCTGCCCGTCAGGGTCACGTAGGCGTCATGTCGGTCATGTATGAGAGCAAACCTGACGTACTGCAGCAAACAAACGACGTACTATCACAGACAAATCATCTTGTGCTGCAGTTGGTGATGAGGAGATGTGTGTTGGGTGTGATGGAATGCATACTGGTTGGACTGCAATGCACTTCGCTGCCTGGAATGGCCATCTTGCGGTCGTTAATCAGCTGCTGAAGTGGGATCCCAAACTGCTCGATGCACGCAGCAAGGTAAGAGAGCACACACACATGTCTCTGACGCCTCAGTGTGTCGATTGATTTTGTGTGTCATGATTGTAGTTCGGTACCACACCATTCATATTTGCTGCCTCGGGTGGTCATGTGGATGTGCTGAGGGCACTGTATGCCAAAGGCGGGAAGGGCTGCCTCACACAAAAGGACCAGGTCACACAGAAGGCCGGGAGACAATGAACGTAACTCTGACATGTTTGATTGCCTTTCTTTGTGTGCATGACACACACAGCACGGCATGACGGCACTCCATGTGGCTGCGGACAGGGGCCAATCTGTCGCTGTGTCTCAGCTGTGGGCGACACTGATGAATGACTGATGCGAACATCTTACACACTCTCTGTCTCTCTGTGCCATTCTCAAAGGCTCGAGTGGGGCGGCGGTGCTCTGCTGGACATCAAAAACAACGACGTGAGTGCACACAGACATTCACATCATCGATGGGTTGAGTGCTCATCTCATCTCATCTCATGTCATGACAACAGGGCAAGACGCCGTGGGATTTCGCCGTGTTGGTCCGAGGCAAGGATGTTGGAGCACCGTCACCCTGCGTTCCCCGCTCCCCCCTCCCTCTACTACAGCAAGAGCTACTGGGACACGATGAGCTGCAGCACAGCCACTGGCGGGCCGTGTGGGGCAACCAGCTCGTGCCGACCTGACACAGGTAAGATGGGACAGGGAAGAGAGGGAGGGGGGAAGAAGGGGCGAGGCAGATGCGTTGTCATCTGTGTGTTGTGTTGTGTATGGTGTGCGCACACAGACATTCATTATATGTGCATGCGCAGGGGTGCGCACAGAGACATTCATCACATACACACACTCCAAGCCCACACGTGCATGCGTGGGTGTGCGCACACAAACATTCATCCTATGCACACACTCCAAGTCGGCGCAGCTGTCTGCACACAGATATTCATCATATGCACACACTCCAAGTCGACACGTGCATGCGCAGATGTGCGCATACAGACATTCATTATGTACACACACTTTGTGTACACACATTCCGAGTCGACACGTGTATGCGCAGGGGTGCACACACACACGTTCATTATATACACAAACTCCGAGTCACGTGCATGCGCAGTTGTGTGCACGTAGATATTCATCATGTACACACACTCCTAGTCGACACGTGCATGCGCAGGTGTGCGCACACAGACATTCACAGACATTCATCATACCCGCACACTCCAACTCCAAACATGCATGCGCAGGTGTGCGCACACAGACATTCATCATATGTACCGACTGCAAATCCACGCGTGCATGCACGCAACTCTTTGTCCCACTTTGACTCGGTCGTCCGCAATGAGGTTTCCTCCTCAGTCTTGGTTACAATCACCGTATCGCTAGAAGCTGATTTGAGCTCCTCTTTCGATTTAACGTTATTGGGGGACAGCTTGCTGTTCACTACATGACCACTACATGACACAACATAGACAAGCAGCGATGTCTTGACTGACGCTCACTGCGTCTTTCGTTTCGCTCACTTTCGTCAGGGCAGCGGGATGCTCTCCGAGATGCTCTCCAAGATATTGCAGCTCATCTGATTTGAGGTTCTTGAAGGCGCGTCAGCGGGCGCAAAAGAGAGTGTAGGGACCATGCTTCGTGTCAGCAAATGCTGGTCGCGTCTTTGTCTTGACCACCGCGCTATTGAATATGAACAAGTCGTCCTCCTTCTCTATGAACTCAGCGAGCGTCCCCTTGAATGGAGAGGAAGACGCTTTTCATCCTCTTCTGTGCTGAGAGTGACCGCTATGTCGTCATCAGTAGGCAATCCAAGGTCATCATCGACAGGTTGCAATGGGTCGGTCGCGATGGATACCATGCCGTCATCCGGTTCCATCAGCTTCTTGGTCGACGGCTCTGTAGCCTTGTCCTTCAGCTCTTGTCCAGTGAGAAAGAGAATTACTGCACCAAGTACATGAACAATGCTATTCGTCGCTCTGATGTCCTTCTCACTGAATGCGGCAGAATCTCCCAAAGTGACCTCCCCTTTGATGTCCTCAGCTTCTTCCACAGTGACTTCCCATCCTCCGAGAGTCGGCAGTGCCTTCATCTTCGAGATGGCATCTGATGAGATCTCCCCCTCTACGATGTGAGCCGCAAGAAGCCCTCAAGAAGCTGATCACCATACTCATGACGACACACCAATCATGTCGCGTTGCGTGTCAGCCTACACCTGCATACCCCAGTGTCGTCGGCGAGGCTGATGAGGGCTTCATTGCTGAGTGCTTTGATCGCGTCAGTGGGAACGGTTTCACGGTAATGCCCTAGGTGACCACTGGCCTAGTCCATGTCTTTCACATGGACACGCAACGCATTGATTGGACACACCATCTGCCCTCAGGGGCCGGGGCCTCGGTGCCCGTTAACGAACACGTATATGGTGGTGTACTCATGTGATTGGCTGATTGTTGCTTTGGTGGCTCAGAGGGCGCTCATTTTTCTACTTCCCCCTTCTGGCTTCTGTACACTTGCCATGGCTCTTGCTGGGCCACAGCGCCCGTTCTTGTGTATGTACCCGGAATCGGTGTTTGTCAACGCTCTACAAGGCAGCCAGTGCTCTCTGTTGCCATCTGTCTGTCCGCCGCTGCCAGTGTAGGGAGGGGTAGACAGGCCGTGTGCATGCTTTGCATGTACATGCTGCTAGTTTAGTGCGTGAGACAAGAGGATCCCTCCGGGGTTACAGACACGAGTCTCGTTAAACACACTAACCAACCAATCAACGGGAACCCACGCACGCTCCACATCCTTGGTAGGGACGAGCAACGTAGCAGCAGGCTCAGGTTTGCTCATCACCTGCTTCAGATCAGCATTCTCGAGGAGGAGAAAAAAGGAGCTCTCATCCTTACAAATGGGGGCGAGCGAGTAGAAAGTATCTTATGAACGAGTGCGGGGACGATTGCAGTGACTGCATCTTCTCATCGGCCTGGATTCAAGAATATCGAAAAGCGGCCGGTCACCTTTTCCACTTTTGC
>CDMY01000650.1:25869-36577 GCA_001179505.1 Vitrella brassicaformis | reverse complement strand
AGCGAGAGCTCGACCTGGTGACTGCGAGTGTGATTTGGGGAGAGGGCAGCGGGGACGCCATCGACATAGGCGAGTCGGCAGATGGACTCCCATGCATCACAAGACTGCTCGTCGATCTCACAGGTGGGTGGGTGGGTGCGTGGGTGCGTAGACAGCCCGACTGAGAGACCCGTGCGTGAGTCTGCCTGTGTGTCAAATGCATCACTTCCTGCAGGCGTCTCGGACTCTGTCGAGTTCGCCTGTTTGAGCATGAGGTCGCTGCTGCAGCTCAGGTGCAAGACGGTGCTGCTACCTGCTGGGCCTGGACAGCGACACACGCAGCCTGCTCGAGTCTGCCGTGCAAATAATAATTGCTGCCGTCCCTGCACAACTCGGCAGCGTCGAGGGCACAATCATAGGGTGCGACCAGGACGACGGTAAGCTCACCATCGCCGCCACACACGACAGTGGGTAGGTAGCTACGATCGAGCGTGTGGAAATCGGACGGCTTTCCATGTGCCTGCATCCGATTTGGCGTTCATGTTGCATGGCGTGCGACATTTATGTGGTCAAGGATTGTTGACCCCTTCGGCCATACCACCCCATGCATTTAAGTGCGTTGGTTGTGGGTATCGTCTGCGTGTGAGTGGAGCGGTGCATGGGTGTCTCTTGCTGGCCGGATGGACTCGTATGTGGGGCCATTCATGGCTGCGGGCGGGTCCATGATAACTCTTGCCAAGGGCAACAGGAGAAAGGAGGTACAACGCCCGCACAAACACGCAGGACAGAGAGCGGTGTGGTGTGTTGGTTTGGTGGGCGTTGTGCAGGTGTCCAAGGCTTGCAAGCAGCATGGTGGGTTTTATCTGGGCAGCATCGGCGGCCCTGCGGCGATATTGGCGCAGAACTGCATCAAGAAGGTGGAGGTGCTGGAATACGAAGAGCTCGGCATGGAGGTGTGTATGTGTTTGCGCACACACGGCCCGGCCATCCACACAGACAGAGCACAGCAGAGGCGTTTACAATGGATGCCTCTCTCTCTCGGGTGCAATGTGGATGGATGCGATGTTTGCAGGCTGTGTGGAAATAGAGGTGGAGAACTTCCCGGCCTTTATAGTTGTGGACGACAAGGGCAACGACTTCTTCACCAAATGGCTCGGCTGATAAACCGATGGATCCAGGGAGGGAGGGAGGGAGGGAGGGAGATGGTGCCAGATGGGGCGGGGGCAATTGAGAGGGGGCGTATGGGTGTATGTATGTGCAGTGTGCAGCTTCTAGTAGGGTAACAAAAATAACAAACAAACAAACAGACAGACAGACAGACAGTGAGAGATATTCCCTGCTTTTTGCGAGGGCAGGGAGCTGGGTGTGTGTGGTGTCACGACAGAGACTGACAGCCTCAGATCGACATTCGGTGTGTCATCGATCAATTCAAAGGATGCTCATGCACAGAGGCAGTCCGGCCACTCACCCAGTCGGTTCATCAGGTGTATGTCCATCCAAACAGACAGATAAATATTCGCACCACATCGACACACGAGGAATTAAGAACGCAGGGATTCCCACACACCACAGACACGGATGAAGGCAGGCCGATCGGTCCATCTCGCGGCCTCCCCGGTGGTGTGTTTTGTGTGTGCGGGTGATGATGCGTGTGCCGTGGCTGGAATAAATGACGTGGCCGACACTCATTCACCTGGCACAGAGTAGTGAATGAAAAACAGCAAATACACATACATAGGCACACACATCAACTCATCCATCCATCTGTCCGCCAGCCGATTAAAGTCAACCAGCCGCCGCCCACTGCCAGCCATTTCAGCCCCCCTTGACGCCATCCCCCCGTCACCCCACCCACCACCATTCCAGTCGGTCGACAGCCACCTCGCGACGCCTCTCGACGCTGAAAGACGGGGAGGTGCCTGCACCGGGAAGGAAAGAGAAAAGGCAATAGACGTGGACAAACTTCCCCTTCCCCCATGTGTCGTTTCATTCGACCTCCGTCAGATGTTTCGCAGCAGCGCCAGGGCGGGGCCGTCCATCTTGTTGTGGGCGATGTCGACTGCCCGCGGGAAGGCAGCAGGGCCACTGCCGCCCTCCCGGGGCGCCTCGGTGGTCCAGAGGTCGATCGATGCCGACCCATTACCATGCACGTACATCCTGATGTATGCCATGAAGTCGTCGCCCTCCTCGTCGCCACACAAGATGACGAGTCGGAGTCGGTATGGGTCGCCGATGGTGCTGTGGTCGATGGTGCGGCCGCCCCACAGGGGCGGCTGCTCGGCCATCAGGCCACCGATGCTACGATACTCGTCAGAGGGCGGAGTCCAGAACTCATACGACACCAAACGCGACAACCACTCTCCCAAACTGAAAAAGCACCGAGGGAAAAGGCAGACAACACGACACATTGGTGTGTCGTGTTCTCTCATCTGAGTCGCTGTATACCTCCTGATGATCAGTCCTCGGAAGCTGCCGTACTCGGCACCACAGTCTGCAGACACATACAAACAGTGGCAGACACCATCCATTTCAGGTTGGCTCTCCTGCGCTACTTTGCCTTCCCATCTCTCACGTCGACACGGGGGATCGGCCGCATCGAATCGGTCCGCATACTCAGCCGGCACCGTCTGCTGTGTGTACACCACCACCTCACCAATGCCCAGGATCTCCCTCCCGTTGGCATCGCGCGTCAGCCCTGTCATGCGATCCAGTCGGTGACTGTAGAGGGCGTATTGGTGGATGCTGGGCGGCCGGCTGTCGATGACGGCCTTGCTGCCCACCTGCTGCAGGTCGTCATCCGTCAGCTCGATCGGCAGCTGCTGCACTCGTCCACAGCTCTTGGCGATCCGCAGCACCGGCACGTTGCCCCGCCAGTCGCCCCTCGTCACCATCACATGGTGCAGCCGGATCAGCCGGAATGACCGACTGACGCCGGTCGACTGGCGCAGCGGGCTATAGCCGATGACGCCGCTGAGGCCGTCGCGTTCGATGATGCTGTCGATTTGTTGGATGAGGGCGGCCGCGACGGCGGTGCCGACTGCCGGTGAGGTGCAGCAGAGGGCACTGCTGACCTCGGCGAGTGCGGTGTGGGGGCGCCGGTGGATGAGGGGGAGGAGTGTGCCGTGCATGAGGGCCTCGGGCAGGGCGTATAGCTGCCGCCCGAACCCAAACCCAATCAAGTCAAACCCAATCAAGTGAGCCAGACTCACGAGAAGCAGACGAGACCATGACGATCTTTGCTTGTGCGGCCGCATCATGGCTCACCGACTGCTCATTGTCGTGTGTGGCGGTGTGATTTATGGCTCCAACCCCAAGTCAACCACACCGCTACTTCCACCACCACCACCTGGCCAACACACACCACACCACACACACATGAGCCCTCCCCTCCCTCTCCCACTCAGTCGGCCCACCTGCAGCAGCTGATGCCGATGTGCTGCTCATTGTTGCCGCCCGCTGGTCTCACGGCAGCCCACACGACGCCTGAAGACCGCCACACACACAATGGCGCAGTGAGTGAGTGTGTCGTTCACACGTCTGTCTGTCTGTCTGTCTGTCTGTCTGTCTGTCATCTCTCGTGCTGTGCTTACCGGTGAGAGGGCAGCGAACGTCCAACGACCAAATCAGTCAGTCGATGAGTCAATGAGCCAATCAGTCACAAGGCCGGACGGCACTCCGCCAGACAGGAGGGCTCACGACGAACACGGCAGAGGTGCGATGAGATCTCTGTCGTGCGGAACAGAGAGGGAGTCCTCTGAGCGACGTCTGCCTGAGGCGCAGCCGCAGAATGTTTGAAGCTCGCGAGATCGAATAAATGTCCTGACCGCGTCGTTTTTGAGTACAGCCGCCGGCGTGTACTTCCTGTGAGTCGACAGATCTCCGGTCGGCGGAAACCGGCGTGTTCGAGTGAGTTAGAGATCTCCGCCACTGCTGCATCATCATCACAACGATGGCATCGTCGAGCTCATCTGGCCGTAACACTCATCCACAGGTGAGCACAGAGAGCACAAAGCCGCGCAGCACAGACGCGCACGGCTGGGCTGGACGTCGTCTTTTTTTGTTGCTTGACCCATTTGTCACGCAGGCGGCCGTCGGTGCATCGCCGTGTCGGTATCGTGTGGGCAGCCGCGTGCTGATGGTGTCGGAGCGGAGAAGGGACGACAAGTTCCAGTGGGTGGAGGCCGAGGTGTACAAGCTGGAGCCGACTGCGGGAGGGACGAGGGTCTTCATGCGGGAGGTGGGCGGCACAGAGGAGTTCAAGAGAGTCGTGCCCAACGCCACAAGACACTTCCACAAGCTTGACGACATCCAGGCAGTAAGCAGACACACACACATACAGGGATGTCCTGTTGACAAGGATCTTGTGCGGTTGATTCGCAGGGGTGCGATGGCTTCAAATGGGTTGGCCGTGAGATTGTCCAGCAGCAGGGCCTCGATGGACAGAAGGTACACACCTGCACGGCATCGCTGACATGAATCCATCCTCCTCGACTCACGTGTCGCCTTTCTTTGCCTGCGCAGAGCGGCGAGCCCTTCTGTCTGTTCAAGGCCATCGTCGATAGCCTCGGGCTTTGTGAGGTGGCGGCTTTGTCGGAGGACTTCACGGACCTCCTGGGCGTTGCGGGGTGTGCCGCTCTCTTTGGTGCCTGCAAGACACTCGACTTCGCCACCAACATCACCACGAGCATCCAGGAGCGCATCGACCAGCTGCTGCGCGAGCAACAGATCGACAGCGTGCTGACGTATGACCACAACACCACCCAGCAGCAGCAGCAGCCGCAGGGAGGGGCCGGGCAGCAGCAGATGACCCAACGGGGGTTTCTGGAGAGCCTGTGGTGGGTGCTGGCCAAGGGCGGGCAGTGGGCGGGCAATAAGCCAATCCTGCCCCTGGCCAGGAGCAGTGGCTGTCTGGCGTCGCTTCCACTCATCATCACAGCAGCCGACGTGCGGCAGGCGACGGCCGACAAGACCGTCTTCCTCAACCGCCCAGAGGCCATCCGCCAGTACAGCCTCTACGCCCACCGACTGGGCGACAGTATGCAGCTGACGCGCACTGCCGGGGGGAGGGACACGGTGGGCGGGGGTGTGGTGAGGGTGCACACCGACGCAGCCGATCCCCCGTGCCGACGTGAGAGAGGGGAGGGAAAAGCACCACACGAGAGGCAACTTGGCATGGATGGTGTTTGCCGCTGTGTGTGTGCGTCTGCAGAAATTGGTTTCGAGCATGCACCTTTAGAGGACGGATCATCGAGAAGTATACAGCGACTCAAATGAGAGAGCACACCACACCAATGTGTCGTGTTGTCTGCCTTTTCCCTTCCTGCTCTTTCAGTTTGGCATCGCTGTCGTCGCGTGTGGTGTCGTGTAACTACTGGCGTCCTACAGCGTTGACATGGTCGCCTGTGCTGTGGTATCGGTCCTACAGTCGGTACTCTGCTGGGTATGACAGCATCGGTGCGCTGATGGCCCAGGAGCCGCCCCTGTGGGGCTGTCGCACCATCGACTACACCAACTACGACACCTCCTCCCGCCTCGTCATACTGTGTGGCGACGAGGAAGGCGACGAGTTCACGGCCTACATCGAGATGACCAAGTACCCTGATGAGTCGGCAAGCATCGCCCTCTGGACCACCGAGGCGCCCCAGCAGGGCGTTACTGGCCCTACTGCCTTCCCCCAGACAGTGGCCATCGCCCAGAACAAGATGGACCGCCCCTGCCTGGAGCTGCTGTCAGCCATCTGACATTACGCGTCAGGTGCGCACACGACACACATGAGGGAAAAATCGATGCGACCTTGGTGCGTGTCAGGTCAGGCGCCACACCATCTGTGTGTGCCGGGGGGCGTCGCGAGCTGAGTGACAGGCGACGGGGGGGCGGTCGCTGTCTGTCGACCGACTGGAAGGGTAGTGGGGGTAGCGTGTTGAGTTGGCGATGGGTTGACAGATGGATGGACTGATAGCTGACGCGTGTGTGCTGTTTTTCAATTCTCGCTTGACCCTTACATACCCATACCCTTGGCCATGATCACGCACTCACACAAAGTCTTGTGGGTATCTCATCCCGCTGTCCATCCGCTGGCAGCCGATTAATGACATACAAACACACCAGCGCGCCGCACCCCCAAATCAACTGCGTCACTCGCCCCGCCATCCCACCCACTGTGTCTGCCTGTCTGTCACTCATTTATTTCGTCACAGAGAGCACCACCGAGCAGGATGTTAGCGGCCGGAGGGTCACGTGCAGCGGCAGGGCGTAGGACGGCGGGGGCGACGTCGCCTTGAGCAGATCCCTTACCGGCGAGAAGCCCTCAGCCTTATCCCACAGCTCAGTTTCCCCTGTGGATCAACAGGGAACAGAAGACAGTGCAGCCATTGGGTCGAAGTCGAAGCCAAAGCGCTTGTAGACGAAGAGGACAAAAAGTCCAGCTCAGCTCTGACACTCAGGCGCGTAGACACAGCCACACTCACACAAATGATTGTTTCTGAACGCTTCTCTCTCTGTCTTGTGTGTGTTAGTTTCTTGTTGTGCGTGCGGCGATTTGGTCGGGTGGCGTCGTCCTGCTGGAAGCGGCGGACGCGCGTGAGGCCGCGGAGGGCTCCGCTCATCTCGTTGCGGTGCCACACACCGAAGTCAGCCAAACTGACCGATCGACCGGCCGACTGCGCACACAACATGGTAACACGCCACACATCAGGCAGATTGGGAGTTGCTTGTACGACAGTGCCATCTTCTGGAACATAACACAGTGCCCTGACACACACACACACACACGCCCCAGCCAATGATCACACACACAAGTCGACATGCCTCTCGTGTGTGTGCGTACCCTTTCGCAGTCTCTCGACTTTGTGACGGCGATCTCCACACGCAAATCGAGATAACCCTCACCAAAGGGCAGCGGACCCCCGTCACCCACAGCCAACTGACACCACACACACAGGCGCACCCTCTGTGTGTCTGTGTGTGTGCGCTTCTGTGCATTTCATTAGTCCACCTGGCAGGTGCGTGTTTCGCCAGAGCCCACGCCCTCTGCAGTGGCCAAATACACCTGCAGACACACACACAAAGGCAACCAAACCGGACGGCCGTGTCAGTTCTGCGCTGGTCTGATTCATCCCACATGTGTGTGTCTGTGTCTGTCGCGTTGCCCTCACCTCTGTGACGGCAGCACCGCCTACAGGCCGGAGCAGCCACCACCACGCCAACCAAGCACAATGATGAAGAAAATCTCATTACCACGGCGTGACGGAGAAAGGTCTCGCCGGACGACCACTCGGGGCTTCAGTCCAGCACCGGCAGAGCATCAGAACTTTGGAATCGACGCTCTTCCCAGCGAGCTTGCGATCGTGCAAGCTGCAAGTTGCTTGCAAACGGAAACAGGCAAACCACGGGCGCTGCAGATGAGCCAAGAAGGCAAGAACTTGCTGTGGCGAATTTCCACTGAACGCCTCATAGGTGGAAGGCGGCGGGGTCGAACCCGCATTGTACGAGGGCGGCGGGTTTAACCCAAAGCCTTTCGGGCTGCCCCTGTCAGTTGAGCTACACCTCCCTGACGCTACGGGTGTGATCCATTATCCTTGACCCGTCAAGACGTCGTGGTAGATCTTAGCATCTCGCCTCTTAAACTAATACCTAGTATGCAGGTGAGCCGAGCACTCACTCCTAAGTTGAGCCCCTCCAGTCATTCCCTGCCTGTGTGTGGAATGGTATGCTCTGCGGATGTGGTGACATGTGCAGGATGGCTGGCACGCCGATAGGCACGCCAGGCACGTCTTTTCGTTTGATCTCTCAGTCGGGACGGCGGCCAACCAACGAGGGAGAGGTAAGACCACCAGGAAGCCAAATTCGATGCATTCGACAATGATGGATCTTCCCCATCGCAGGCTGGGAGGCGTCTGTCGCGTGAGGACCTCATTCTCATCTCGGACTATGGCGTCTGGCCGCTCTTCGACAACAGCATCGCCAAGGAGGCCGGGGCTCAGTGGCGCCAGGTGGACATCGACGGCTCCCGGGCCGCCGACAGGGCCTTCTGGCAGACGATGCCCGTCAACGTGGCCAAGAGGTGGGGCGGCCGCATGCCGAAGGTCGCCCGCATCTGGTGCGGTCACCCGGCTGGCGAGGGGGCCTGGTGTCTGGACGTCATCTCGGCACTCATCGAGGGCCACACAGAGGGCCGCACAGCGATGGTGGCGGAGAAGAGAACGGAGGCAGAGAGGCGGGGAGAGGAGGCCGACATCCCCGACGGCTCACTCACGACGATCGCCTTCGAGGCGGTTGAGCTGAACGACGAGGACATGCCGTCCGTCGGGCGCACCAACCCCATCCTCCCCCTCCGTGTGCCCCGCCCCCCTCCCTCCCCGCCCTCACATCCATCACCGGCCTCACTGCCCACCACCGTGGCATCGGCAACCGCGGCTGGTGCGCCCCGTCGCTGGAGCGGGTGCAGGCGCACGAGCACGTCGACACACTGGGACAGCTCGTCGGCTCGTCGCGGTGCCTGAGGGTGTTCGACGTGCCCTCGACGGTTGACCAGAAGGCCGAGGTGTTGGAGCAGGCGGGGCCGCTGGCGAATTTGGAGGATATCGGGGTGATTGAGGTCCCCGGCGACCTGATGACGAATCAGCAGGCGTTGGTGTTATGGTGCACTCAGTTGCAGGTCAGCAGGCTGCTAACACGGAATGCACAACAGATGCAATGATACTGACCCATGTCATTTCCTTTCTTAGGAGCTGGGGTCGGTCCTCGTGTCACGAGGCTGTCGTCGGTCCCTCAAGTCGCTGAAGGTCAAGTTCGTCGAGCCGGCGGATGTGGGCCCAAGGATTGTCCAGTTCGCCGAGGCCCTGCAGACATTCGCCAGTGCGGTGTGCATCGGGGACGTCCCCATTAGCTTCACCAGTGCCGCAGGATTGTTCATCCTGGTGACTCTGCACAGCCCCCTCTTCCCCGCTGCCCCCTCCCCCATCCTCAAGACCCTCATGCGCCAGCTGGCAGACCAGGCGACTGTGGTGGCAGTGGACGTCAGGTGGTCCTACTCGGGTGGCATCCCGCCCACGCCTGCGATGCTCGACATGGCCAGGCCTTTTATTCAACAAGGCCACAAGTGCGGTTGTGATCGGTGTCGACCAGCCTGCACAGGCCGCCCCCGCCCCCGCCCACCCTGCCCTCGCCATCATCGACCAGATCCAGCCGATGCCGCAGGTGTCGACCCTGGTCCTCGGCAAGCGCACGGCATTAGCGGCCGGCACCCAGCTGGCCAGCAAGATGCCCAACTTGCGGGTGCTGTCCATCCTGGGCGGTGTGCCGATGGAACAGGCGCTGCAGGCCATCAAGGCGATCGGGCCTGAGCGAGAGCTCGACCTGGTGACTGCGAGTGTGATTTGGGGAGAGGGCAGCGGGGACGCCATCGACATAGGCGAGCAGGCAGATGGACTCCCATGCATCACAAGACTGCTCGTCGATCTCACAGGTGGGTGGGTGTGTGGGTGCGTAGACAGCCCGACTGAGAGACCCGTGCGTGAGTCTGCCTGTGTGTCAAATGCATCAGTTCCTGCAGGCGTCTCGGACTCTGTCGAGTTCGCCTGTTTGAGCATGAGGTCGCTGCTGGGCATGGACGCCCACACACGCAGCCTGCTCGAGTCTGCCGTGCAAATATTAGATGCTGCCGCGCCTGCACAACTCGGCAGCGTCGAGGGCACAATCATAGGGTGCGACCAGGACGACGGTAAGCTCACCATCGCCGCCACACACGACAGTGGGTAGGTAGCTACGATCGAGCGTATGGAAATCGGACGGCTTTCCATGTGCCTACATCCGATTTGGCGTTCATGTTGCATGGCGTGAGACATTTATGTGGTCAAGGATTGTTGACGCGAGTTGGGTAGCATTCCCCCGTCCCTGAATTAAGTGACTCACAAACGAGATCCGCTCACTCTGACGTACCGACATCATCACACAAGCCCCTACCAATGCGCTCAGTAGCCACTCGCCTCACTTGCCAAAACGATCCACACATCCCATCAGCAACCGCCGAGCCCCAGCACACAAACGGACAAAAGTCCCAGCCACCCACCCAGCCACCGACACACCGAGCCACCTGGCTACCTACCAATAAAATTGGAATGGTCCTGCCCTGCACCACACCGAAAAAAGGGACCTGCCCTATCACATCAGACCTGTCTCCCCTGTGCACTCCGAAAAAAAGGCATTTCATTCCGCCTGTCTGTGCTGTCTATCCATCTGCAGCAAGTCGGCTAGTCACGTGCGCTTCGTGTCGTTGGCCTCCGCCCCGCCTGCACACAAGACACACAGGTGTGTGTATGTGTATGTGTGTGTGTGTGTGTGTATAGGTCCTCACTGCTCTCGTCGCTGCCCTCTTCGTCACTGTCCATGGCCTTGTCGTTGTCCGCGGGGGTCGGGCTGCTTTTGGGTTAGTCCTTCTGCCATTCGCCCGACACCACATAGTCGAGGGGCACCACCTTGCCGCCCGCCAGCTCCATGAAGTGCATCAGGTCTTTGGGGCCCTCGACGCCCAACTCGTCCGGGTCAATGCTGCCGTCCTCCTTTCTACACACACACACACACACGAGAGAGAGAGAGAGAGAGAGTGCGGCTGGAGCTCTAATGTGACCGCATCTTGCTTGTGTCGGTACATGGCCGATTCCAAAGTCTGGATGAAGGACAGACAGACGTGGGAAGATCGGTGTGTGGGGGGGGGGGGGGGGGGGGGGGC
>CDMY01000650.1:0-19952 GCA_001179505.1 Vitrella brassicaformis | reverse complement strand
TCTCTCTATCTCTCTTGGCTGGCCGCTCAGGTGTTGTTCGACCTCTACTGCCAGAACCGCATTCGCGCCAAGTATCTCACGCCCGACATGGAGCGGAGCACCACCACCACCACAGCAGCAGCAGCGGCAGCAGGCGCACCCGCGACAGGCACCGCAGCTGGTGCAAGTGCAGGCAACGCCTACGCGAGCCAACACATGGGCGGCGTCAAAGGTCTGGGTGCGGCGGCTACCAAGGGCCAGGTGGCCGGGCTGATGGTCTACCACGGCCCGGCGGCTGTGAGTGAGTTTCCGCTGTGGGGGGGGAGGGGGAGGGTGCCGCCTTACGTATGGGATGGGGAGAGCAAAGACTGGAGAGGGAGGGTGGGGGAGTGCTTGCCAGAGAGGGAGGGCAAGGAGAGAGGCAAGGCTGGATAGGATGGCTGATTTCAATCATGACAGTCACTCTCGTGTGTGAGGTCTCACTGCCTCGCTCGCTCTCTCTCTCTCACACACACACTCAGAGCCGACAGACAGACAGACCGACACACAGACAGACCTGTACACGCAGCTGCCGATGGCTGGCTGGCAGCACTGCTCTCTACGACTTGATCCAGTCTAGAACCAACAAGATCACCGAGGCCACAATGAAGAACATCACGCAGTAGAACCGATACCTGCACACACACACACACACACACACATCCACGCGTATGGCGCAGCCCACTGTTATGTGAGAAAACTTCCTTCATACGAGTTGGATCTCTGGATGGCTTTGGAAAGGTGTCTGCCGGCCTTGCCCATCAGCTCCACACTCTCGCCAGCCATGCTGGCAACTGACCACACGCAGACAGACAGATGAATGAATGGTGTCATTCCGCCCGCCCATGACGTCCACTGCCGTACTCACTCTGTTCGCACAGCTCGTTTTGCTCAGCGACTTTGGTGGCGAAGAAGCCCATCAGCTGAGAGATCTCCGACACCTTGCTCTGCGCATCCCTGACACACACACACACACACACCCTCCAGCACCTCTTCGTTGGTGCAAACACCGCTCACCTGAGTGCGTCAAGGTCGGTGTTGTACATGTTGAGCAGCTGCTGCGTCTGAGCCGACAGCTGCTGCTGCGTGGCCTCATCCACAGCGAGAGAGGTGGACTCCCCCCACGCAGCCGGCGCATACGACAAGGCGTCGCTCCCTACACACACACACACACACACAGACACAGAGAGAGAGAGAGAGGCTATTGATGGATGGATGGATTTGTGTTGGGTGGGATTGCTCGCGTACTCTCAACCGGCATATGCGCGTTGTTCTTGACCCTCACCGGCCCGCCGCGATACCCAGGCCCGGAGAAATACCTACACCCACACACACGACCAGCCACAAACCCAGTTCATTGTCCTATTCCATCCCATCACCCCCTCCCCCACCACCTGGGCCCCCATTTCTCACCGCTTGACCTCCAGCTGCTGCTGCATTCTGTTGACCTCCAGCTGCTGCAGCCTCTGTGCGAGTGTCTGCAGGTAGTCGTAAAGGCACGACACCACTCCATGACGGTGGGCGGACAGCGACGCCGCAGAAGACGCGTCGGCGTGGGTGTGGGTGTGGACGTCCACCACGCTCTCGAGCGTCTGGATGTCCTCTTTGCACATCCGGATCACGCCTCTACTCAGAGAATCACACATACACACACACACACACGGCATCCATTGTCTGTCTGTCTGTGTGTGTGCAGACAGACATACACGGCAGTGGTGCCTGATGGGTCTGTGGCTGCATCGTTTCCGCCAGCGGCGCTCATGTTGCCCAACAGACGCTCTGCACGAACCAGGTTCGACATCTGCACCACACCACAAACACACAAGCATTGAAGCGGTCTCCCATTGGTCATGCTGGTGTGTGTGTGCGACTCTGTGTGTGTGTGTCGGCTCACTGACGATTTGCATGGACATGGCGGCGAATGGCGACTCGTTCGGCTGCAGCGGTGCCACCCTCAGGCCGGGCCGGAGCCTCTTCACGACGCGAAAGAACTCATCAGTCACGTCCATCATGCGCCAATGGACATGGATCTGACGCCTTCTCCTCTTCCCTCTTACAGGAGGAGCGGTTCCCTCTCACCGCGTGCGAGCTGGCAGCTGAGCTTGCTGAAGAAGGCGAGAAGGGAGAAGAGAGATCTGTGCCTTTCCCGGCCCCAGGGAGCCATTCGGGCAGCTCCGCTTGCCCGGATTTCGTGAGATCCATTCATTCCATCGTGAGTTTGCTCATCGCCGCCGTCTGTTTCTGCATCCCTGCCGCATTGGCACTGCTGCTGACACAGCCACGGCCTCTGCACACCAGATGCGCCCATCAGCAGAGAAGAAGAAGTGGCCGTGTTTCGCGGCTCAGGCTGTCTGCCACTGCACGAGGCGATGGCCAGGCTGCGATTGAGGTGTGCCGCTCAGACGTCACCTTCGCTCTGATCAAGCCGGTAGGTAATGCGAGAAATGAGAGAAGCGAGCGTCCGGCACGGTGAATGTGTGTGTGTGTGTGTGTGTCTGTGGTTGCTTTCATTCAGGACGGCCATGGGTATCGTGGTGTGTTGGAGCAGCGGCTCAAGCGAGAAGGCTTCACCATTCGGCTACGTGAGAGCCGACAGTGGACGCTCCAAGAGGCGATGGCCTTCCTGTGGTGCTCATGGGGCTGGCCTGACGATCCTGACGATACCGCAGAAATGAACGACGGGTCTTCCTTCAACCTGACGCGCCATGACGCCGCGGCTGAATACCTCTCCAGGTGACTTTCTCAGACGGCAAGAGATGCATCCTTCATGTGTGTGTGTGTGTGTGTGTGGGTATGCAGTGGGATGGTGGAGGGGTGGCTGCTCGAGCGCCCTGCCGGTGGTGCGACCGGCGCGTGGCTGCGGCTCAAGCAGCGGCTGCGCGTCGAGTGGGCGGGGCCCTTTGCGGGCGACCCTTCGGCTTATGAGGCCCTGCTGCTGGTCACCAACAAGGTGCACGGCCCCGACGCCCCCAGCCAGGCGGCGAGGGAGATCGAGCACTTCTTCTCACCACCCTCGTCCACCACCAGGCCGGTGAAGGTGTGGCGCTACCGCAGGGCAAGGCCGGGAGCCTTCCACATGCAAATGGCGGACAGAAAGAGAGAGAACGAGCGGTACCGCCACTTCTGCATCGAAGCCCACCCGAGTCCGGCTGCTGTGGATGCACCTCTCCTCGCCCCGGATGTGTTGGCCAATCGTCTGCTGCACCGCCACCGTGACGCAGGCAAGCAAGCGCAGGATGACGACTCGCTCCCGGGGCGTCTGCCGCCGACCGTCATGCGCCGCATCGTCAGCCGCCTGGTCGAGAGGGAGGGAGAGTGTGGCGGTGGTTGGCATGTGTGGGTGCCCATGTGTGGAGAGGGGCGGATGGCGGCCATGGTGATGGACCACGGCCGCAAGACACCACACGACACACATCGGGGCACGTTCAAGGTGACCCACAAGGCAATAAGTGCACCGAGAGATAAGGTTGGTGTCCTTCCTGCGCTTGAGTGGTTCAGGGCGTGATAGCGTCTTGCGACTCGTTGGCCGATCTGCGACTGGCGGTGGCCAATGGGGAGCTGGTGACCGACAGGCAATGTGCCCTCCGCCGGCGCGCGGAGGCCGAGAGGCAAAGCCACACCAGAAACACCCACGTCCGCAAGGTGGGTCGATGCATTAATGAATGCCGTCTGCCGTACGTGTGGGTATGTATGTGTGTGTGTGTGTCCACACGCAGCTTCAGCTTGAGCTGATGGGTGCGATCGACGCCCACCTGCTGCCCTATCTGTCCGAGCAAAGCCACGACGACAATGGCCCCGCCCCCGCCCCCGCCCCGAGCATCGCCTACCACGCCCTCTACGTGCCGCCCTCCCCTCCCTGCCATGGAGACTCTGACACCACACCCTCAGCGGCCACACCCCTCTCCCTCCAGCACCACCTGACGAGCACGCCTGACCTGACACAAGCCACTTGCGAAGACGACGACAGCAGCGGCAGCAGAGTGGTGTGCGTGCTGTTGTGGCCTGGAGACGACCGTCGTGCTGAGGACAGAACTGCTCTCGACTCGGTGCTGTCGCACCTGGGCGGCAGGGGGGATGTGAGCAGTGTGGTGCTGGTGCTGTCTGGGAGAGCCATGGGTGGCATGGCAGTTGTCGATGTGCTGGAGGAGGGCGAGAGTGTGTGTGGGATGCGAGTGCGGGAGGTGATGCGTGTGAGGGGTGGAAGGTGGGCTGTGACGCTTGACAAGGAATCGGCTAGGTGAATGTGCTGTGGCTGGCTGAACATAGGGATCGATGGACGGCCACACACAGACGTTTAGCTACTACCAATGAGTAGCGTGACTCGAGTCCCTTCCTTCGCCCCAACCTCTAAGCCCACACGCACAGCACACGTCAGGGGCAAGGCAAAAGTGGCTTACTACATAAAGTGCGTTCGTATCGACACATATACACACATAGATGCCGTAAGTATATAAAGACTAGGCAGTGTGCTGTGTTGTGTGCAACCACCTACGCTCCATCATCCCGCCTGTAAGGAAGACCGACCTAAGTGCCACGCGCCGCGCCGCGCCCAGAGGCCGCACAGGTGTCGGTCGTGTGTGCCTCGTGTTGTTCTACCTGCAAACACAAATCACACCTGCCTGTCAGTGCGTGATTGGGTGTGCATGTCTGTCTGGCTCCGTGTGCATTCTGACGTGCCGTACGTGTTGAAAAGTCTCATTTGCCGGAGGGCGTCTGATCAGACGCACACACATTCACTTCACACCCGCTCACACACCCTACCCCTCCCTCCCTCCCTCGTGTGTGTGCGTCACTGTGCTCACCTCGTCTTTCTCCAGCTTCCTGACAAGCAGCAGTTTGAGCCGAGTCGACACACATAGGTATTGCCAATGTCGGTTCGTTGCCAATTGCAATGGTTGGTCTGCTGTGTGCTCACGTCTTGAGCTCTGCGATTTCTTTGTCCTTCTTCTCGAGCTCTGCTTTGTGGGCGGCCTTGAGCTCATTCTCCATCTTCTCCACCATCTTAGTCACCTCATCTATGCGACACACACATCGTTGACAGCATCCCATCCACCCACAGTGACTGTACTGTCATGGTCCAAGCTAAGCTGGCATACCGAGCTCCTCCTTGACTCTGGTCGATATTCTCTTGGGCGGTGCCATAATGCGATGCGCTTGCACTCAGTGCCGACGGACGGATGGTTATTAACAGCGACTCCTCGCACGAAGGACTCTAGATCT
This sequence comes from Vitrella brassicaformis, assembly GCA_001179505.1. Classification (NCBI taxonomy): domain Eukaryota; family Vitrellaceae; genus Vitrella; species Vitrella brassicaformis. The sequence continues at coordinate 14,714 of CDMY01000650.1, read as the reverse complement.
GCAATCCACACCTGGAGAGCGAAAGTGAATGGTGGAGCCGTCTCGTTTTCGTGGTCACCTGCTCGCCTTCACCTCGGCTTACCTCTTGACGAGATCTGACGGGGTTCTCGAGACGGACAATTTTTTCTTTTGCGAGCTTTTCTGCGAGCTTCTGATGAAGGAGAGGAGAGGACTCTTCCCGACTTTTGGGTCTCTCCCAGTCTGTCTGTGCGCTTGTTTTGGTCTACACCGGTTGATCTCCCGAAGATCTCTCGACACAGCGTGACGTGATCTGATCTGATCTCTCGACGGAAGACGCGACAACCGAGGAAGGATGACACGGCATCATCCGACGACAAGAGCAACACGAGAACAGCAGCATGGTGGTCTATAACGATCTCGACACAGAGGGAGGCGTGGGAGCGCCTCCTCTCTCCCTCCCCACCTTCAGCTCAGCCGACTACGGCCTTGTGCGGACCCTCTCAGACAGGGAGAGGGGTCCCTCGGTGTGTCTCGCCCGGCACCGCCTCACCGACGAGCTGCATGTGATCAAGCGGCTGAAGATGCCCGTGTCTGCCGCTAGTTTTGCGGATTGGTCGTCGGTGCCGCAGGAGGCGTGGATCTCGCGGTATCTGATGGACGTGCAGCTGCAGGAGGGCGGCGGCGAGACACACGGGGTGGTGGATATCATGGATGTGGCCATCGACCAGCAGGTGCGTGGCGTGGGTGGGCGGTGGGGATGGCACGGGTGTGGCATTCGATTCGCTGTTACACATGGCTGGCATGACGACATGTCTCTCCCTGTATCACGTGTCAGGACGTTGTCATCGTCACCGACTACTGCCACGAGGGCGAGTTGCTGCAGGTCCTGACCTCTACCACCGCCACCAAGTCCAGCGCCATCCCCTCTCCAACACCCTCTCCAGCGCCCTCCCCCTCCCCCTCCACACCATCACCCACCAGTACCAGCAGCAGCAGGAGCAGCCCACACGAGCGAGCCCTCCCAGAGAGCCTCTGCCGGGCCTACCTGCGCAACATCCTCTCGGCCGTGTCGTCATTGCACGCCCTCGGCGTCACACACAGGGACATCTCGCTCGAGAACGTCGTCCTGCACCGGGACGGCAACCTGCGGCTCATCGACTTTGGCCAAGCTGAGTGGCGGTGGGGCGAGGAGGGCCGGGCCGAGCGCACCTTTGCCGACAAGGTGGGCAAGCCGAGCTACCGGGCGCCGGAGGTGACGGCTGCGAGATGGGCGGCTGCCGCGAGGGGCAGGGAGTCTGATTGCGGTGCTGGTGCTGGTGGTGGCGCTGATGGTGGTGTCCATGGTGGCGGTGGCTGCTACCTGAGCCACTATGAAGGTCCGCCTGTGGACGTGTTTGCGTGTGGGGTGGTGGGGTTCGGTCTCGCCGTCGGGCGCCTCCCGTGGCGATTTGCCGCTTGCTCTGACAGAGCATACCGGTACGTCGGGTCTGCACACCTCCCATCCCCTCCACTCTCACCACACCACGTCTGTTTAGTACCATCCGTCGCTCTCTCTGGTTGATGTGTGTGTGTGTGTCCAGGTACTTCCTGACTCGTGGCATTCGCTCGCTCATCAGTGCGATCCGCAAGGGCGATCCGTCCTCCCCCTCCCCCTCCCCTTCTCCCTCTCCCGCCCCCCTGTCAGCTCACCTGACGGACCTGCTGCAGCACCTGCTGAACCCCGATCCGCAGAAGCGGCTGACGGCCGCAGAGGCCCTGCAGCACCCCTTCATCCACCACACCATCCCGCCCACCGTACCCACCCTCACACCGCCACCGGTATCCTCGCCCTTATCAGTGGCCATGGCAGCAGCTGCTGCCACCGATTCGTCGCCCGCATCCAGGAGCGAGAAGCAAGAAGCACAGCGGCGGCAGCAGCCACAGCCCCAGCAGGAGCAGCAGCAGCAGTCGCCTTCGGTGGGCCTCTCCATCCCTCTGCCGCCCCGTGAGTGGATTGTCGACCGCGTGAGCGGCGAGATCGAGATGGACACCACTCCCCTGCTGCCGTCAACCACGCCCTCAGTCCGTCGCAGTGTGGGCGTGAGCGTGCCGCCCATATCAGTGTCGACGCCGACCCCGTGTGGCCGGTCGCTTGGAGTGCCTCTGGAGAGGGGGAGCGAGTCGAGCGGCCGGGGATTCGCGCAGTGGCAGCAGAGATACTACCGGGGGGTGGGGTTCCTCTCACCCACGAGCACGCCCACGGTGCATGGCCCGACTCCCAGACGATCCCACGGACAGCAGGTGCGAGGGAGAGCGAGAGAGAGAGATAGAGAGCAGAGCATTCACACGGTCTCTCTCTCTCTCTCTCCGTGTGTCTGCGTCTCTTGTCTGTCTGCAGAGAGTTGAGAGTCAGCCGAGGGGTGCTGGCGAAGACGCCTCGCCTGTGATGACTCTCAGCATAAGCCTGCCGCACGCCCCCTCCCCTCCCCCCCTCGCAGCCGCAGCTTCGCCGACAGCGTCGATTGCGTCACTGCAGTCGCCACCCGCCCCCAGGAGGCTCGCCACCAAGCTCAAGCTGCGGCTCTCCCTCCCCACCTCCCCCTCAGCCCACTCGTCGGCGTCATCGTCTATCGGCAGCTTGGTGGCGAGCGACGGCAGCCCCAGCACGAGCACGCCCCCGGACACGCCGCTGTCTCTCTCCCTCACACCGACCCCGGCGCGATGTCACTGGGGCGATGTGAGCGGCAGCGAGCAGCCGACCCCCACACCCACTGCGTCTGGTGCTGCCGCAAAGGAGAGAGAGAGAGGAGATGATGCCGCTGCCCCTGCTGTTGTTGTGGGGAGGGAAGAGGTGTTCCTGCCGCCCCCTCCTCCACCCAGCACCCCATTTGCGTCACTTCGCCGTCACCATTGTGTGGCTGCGTCGCCACGCGCACACGCCCACTCCCATGCGCACCCACACGTGCGGTCGCGGCCGCCGCCTGCTTGCCGCAGCAGCCCTTCTGGTGGTGGTGGGCAGTGGACACCGACCACGACCTGCTCGACCCCGACTGCCGGCCTTATGAGCCCACCGTCGTGGGACCACCGCACCACAGCGACCACCACCAGCAGCAGCAACAGCAGCAGCAACGGCCATGGGGGCAATGGTGTGTCTGAGTCCAGCGAGGTGAGCAACAACAACAGCAACAGCAGCAGTAGCAGTGGGACTGGGGGTGGCAAGGGGGCTGGTGCTGGCGGCGTGATGCTGCCGGCTGGGATATTTGCGGAGGGTCCGAGCGTGCCGATAATGTTTACGGCGCTGGACGAGATGAGCGAGGAGGAGAGCGATGACCTCGTCTGATGAGCTGGGCTGAGGGACGGGCGGATGTGTTATGGGGAATGGGTCTAATGGGTATAATGCGCAATGGGCCATGGGTGTGGGTGGGTGCGTTGTACAGCAACGTACATGCGCTTACTGATGGATGGATGGATGGATTGGGCTGTGTTGAGCTAGCTGCCTTGTGTGGTGTGGTGTGGTGTGGTGTGTGGATGGTATGGTGTGTTGTGTAGTGAGCTGGTGTCTGGCTGGCCGGAGCCTCACCAGACCCCTTTTTACTCCTAGCCTAGCCTAGCCTCTCTCTCTCCCTCCCTCCCTCCCTCTCTGTGTGTGTGTGTGGTTCAACGCAGCCCTTTTTATCTCCTCTGTGTCTCTTAAGAGACCCGCACAGACAGACAGACAAGACAGACAAATGGAACGACCAACCAATTTGTGACTGACGAAAATGCAGCCGATGGGTGGAGGCTGGATGTGTGTGTGTGTGTACCAACCAGTAATGCGTAATTCGATCCATCCATCCGTCTACACGTCTTTCGTGCTTACGTGTGTGTTTGGGGGTGGGTGTGTGGGTGTGTGAGTGGCCAGTCGTGTGTGCGTGTGTGTGCGTGTGTGCGCGCCAGGCCTGCCCCCTCTCTGCAGACTGCAATTGGGCTGAGAGGGGGGGATTGTGGCCGGCCGCTGACTGACAGACCGACCGACCGACCGCCAGAGACACCCCGACGCACACACACACACAGACTGGCTATTTTTGTGGCTGCTGGGTGGGGTGGTGGGTTGTGGCCTGACAACGAAATGAAGACAGAGATGAAGAAGGCGTTGGGTGGGGTGTTGGGTGAGGTTTCGCAGCATCGCATTCATGGTCTCCTTCATCCACTGAGTGTGTGTGTGTGTGTTGGTTGGGGGTGGAAGGGGGTGGGTAGAGAAGACAGAGTGTGTGAATAGATAGGCGGACGAGATGGATGAGAGAAGAGATTGAGAAGGAGAGAGGAGGAGAGAGGAGAGAACGATGTCATCCTTCAATCAATGGCTGCGTGAGCTTCACTACACTACACTACACTACAGTTCATCTAGTCGCATTGCGTGCCTGGCGGGGTGTGAGTGGGGTGGGGGAGGGAGGGAGGGAGGGGATTGGTATACCTAGCTGTCCGCCTGTCCGCCTGTCTGTCTGTCTTGCCACCCACCTACAGCCTCTCTGGGTGTGGAGAGACTTTCTTGCCACCAACTGACAACATGTCCACCTGTTTCTGTCCATCTGTCGCCATCCCATCCGTAGTGAGTGGGTCTTGGTTGTGGGGCGGGGGGAGGGGGAGGGGAGCGGAGGGGGGCGGTGTGAATCCACGTGTGAGCACACACACGGGGGGGATGGATGGATGGATGGTCTGGGTGGTTCACTTACTGTATGAGTCCATATCTATCGTCTATCGATCGCACCACATCAGTATTATTTTTCAAGCGTGCACACACACATCGCATAAAGAGAGAGAACGAAACACCACACCCACACACGCGACGCAGCCACCACAGCACACCTTTCACCGGCCTGCCTGCCTGCCTGCCTGCCTGCCTGTGTGTCTTTCTGTGACCCTCATTTTTATTTACCTGTTATTTCTGTGTGCGTGGCCTCGCGTGGCGTGGGTGGCGTGATGTGGCGTATATCGCGATGCGTCGGTGTATCGTCTCTGCCTTTTTACCCCCCAAGTGACCGGACGGCCCTGTTGGCCCTCCCTATGTGATGCTCTCTCAGGCAGGCAAGAATCGCACGTTGTGTCGCCGGTGGATGCGATCGATGCGACAGGCAGGGCTCTTTTCGCCGAGACTAGCACTGATATTTGGCCGAATGGATGTGTGGTGTGTGGGGTCGATGGACCCCCTCTTGCTGTTGCAAGTGGTGTCTTGGTAATCGCCAAGCCGCCACGAGCAGCAGCAGGCGGTGCACAGATCGACCCACACCCACACAGACACTTCCCAGCAACAGCCAGGACATCTCAACACACAGCACGCGACTCGTGGTGGCGTGTTCGCGTCGCGTGAGACAGACAGATCATTCACCTTTGCCGTGGACTGCGGTCAGGTCGCTGCTGAGGGTTCCAACAAGCTCTCAGCGTCGCCTGTCGGTCGTGTGCGGTGGATGGTGTTTGGTCTGGGGTCACAAATCTCACTGACTGCCCTTCTCCGAGTGCACTGAGTGAGTGCTTTTACCTGTGTGTGTGTGTGTGTGTGTGTGTGTAAGAAGGCCCTGGGGGTACACAGATGGATGTGTGGATGTGTGGATGTCACAGAGAGTAAAGGACAGACCGAGTCGATGATAAGATAAGGCAGCCGCGCGTTTATCGGTGTGTGTGCGACCTGTCCGCGTCCGTGTCTGCTGTGTGTGTGTGTCTGAGTGTGACGACTGGTTGTTGAATTGGACGCCATGCCATGCGAGCAAACGGCGAGTGCATGAAGAATAAATCGATTATCCGACGGCCGAAGGAAGAAAGAGCCGAACTCAACACATGGATTAATTCTTTGGTCTGGGGGGGTCAGGAGGAGGCCAGGCTAGCCGAAGAGTGGACACCAGCGCATTTGTGTCACGATGAACTGTGCACACACACAACAAAGATTGCATTAATTATAACCGTAACACTCGTCTGTGTGTCCGTGACCCTCACAAATACAGTCCCATCCATGAGCACGCAGAGTCAAACAGGCTCAAGGGGAGGAGCGGTTTGGATCTGCGGCAAAGGCACACCGCAGCCCCGCAAACCACCGGCATGAGAGGTGCAGTGCCATGGGGGCATACAGCGGCGCTGTGCCAGAGCTCGTGTGCAGCAATTGGAACAGCAATCGGAATTAGAGCGGCATCCCAGATATCCGGTGGGAATGCATGATGATTGCTCGCTCGCGGCGTCACTCTCACGATGCTCAGTGGTGTAGTATGTCAGCCCACGCAGGCCACCCTCAGCGCTCACAGCGTCAGCCTCTTGAGCGTCATCCGCAGACGTCACGCCGTTGGCTTCCTGCGCGGCAGCCAAGGCAAGCATGCCCAGAGCGAGGAGCCACAAGGTCTTCATAAGAAGGAAAGGAGGGGGGGTAGAGCCTTCGTTTTTCTTTGTCTCGTACAGGCTTCGTAAAGTCGTTAACTTGCCGTTAGCCACAAAAAGCGGGCCGGCTCGCAGCCTCGCTCTGAATCAAATTGAGAGAGGGGCTTGTGGCTGCCTGCACACATGGCGTATGTCAGATGGCGCCGTATGTGAGCATTTCATGGTGGTTCATGCGTGGCATGAGTGAGGAGACTCAATGACTACTGATCACCTCAGCACAAAGGCTCCATGTGAAGTCAGTCAGGCGCATCTGATGCTCCGCTTCCTCTCTCAGCTGTTAACTCTGTCGAATGTGTTTTATTGAGAAACCTCTGCGGGCCGAGAGAGCGTGGACACCAGCGCATTTATGTCACGAGCTGCTGCACAAAGATGTTGTAGTCAGTGCCAGGAATGTCAGCATGAACTTGCAGGCCCTTGTGCATGTCTATCAATCACAGCTGATTGACGGCAATGATTGCAATGTTGTGCAGATGGATGCAAAAGACGAGGGGTCTTGGGGGGGTCAGAAGTGAACCAACGTGTACACCGACACCCAAAAGAGCTGGAGTGGAAGGAAGAAGTCGCAAACGCAACACAGCGACCGCACACGCAGAGAGAGAAAAGTGGTCCAGCCAATCAGCACACCTTGTTTACCTCTTCCCTCCCTCCATCCCTCCCTCCCTCCCTCCCTCCATTCACGTGATGTGTACCAGGAATGTGCCGATGGCCGGCAGTGTTCCCTCCATCAGGATGTGCTTCGGCTCCATCACGTCCTCGCCCACATCCACATATCGACTCCACGACAGGCCTGGCGGACACACAACACAAGGTGGGTGGACACATGCAGCAGATAGACGAACGACCACTTGGTGTGGGCTGTCTGCCTGCCTGCCTGGCTGCCTGAACTACCGGTGATGACGATGAGTAAAGGTCCGCCTGCCACCCCCACGATGCCCTTGACGGGCATCAGGCCGAACGCGATGCCCAGCACAAGAGCAGCAAACTGGCGCGTCCAGTGAAGCACGTCCGCAACCTCATTCTGCAATACACCAACACACACACACAGAAAAACAGATCTTCCAGCAGTCAAGCGATGCAATGCACCGCTTCCCCTCTGTGTGTGTTTGTGTGTGTGGCGCCTGCGTGGCGTCACCTCCTCACCTTGTCGAATTCGGCATCTCTCAAGAAAGCCTTCTGCCACAGCGGAAGCGGTTTGTCCTTCTCGTCTGTGGCCTTCCTGCCGCTCGACTTCTTGGCGGCGGATGCTGCTGCAGAGGCCGGGCCTGGCGCATGGTCGCTATCGGATGGCTGCATTACAACCTCACTCAGCAAGACCACCTGTGTGATGCAGCGCAGCACCAGCGTCGTGATCTGGATCAGCGGAAGTTGAGATTAGGTCATCTCGGGAGCATTGGCCGTCGAACACGTCAAATGTCGCAGCAGCTGAAGGTCCGGCAGCACGAACGAACGCAGCTGAGGTTCGATCATGCGAGCCTAAGAGTGCAGATCTCCCCCCTTTGCCCTTGGAGCGAAATCAGCGTACTCCGCACTGCCGATGTGGGATGATCTTGAAAGTTTGGACCCAAGATGATTGATCCATGATTCATTCTGTGTGTAAGACCTCATCAGGCTGACGAGGCTAATGCTTCCCTCCCTCGTGCTGGGCCTGCTCTGGACGGCCATCTGCACAGCAGAGGAACACACGTATGGCAACAAAACACAGAGGCATGAATGGCATGTGTGAGAACCACCTTGTCTGCATGTGGCCTGTTGCATCTCTGCAGGCGTCTGCGCGTGCTGGTGGTTGGCGGCGGGATCGGGGGCCTCGCCGCGGGGAAGGCGGCGAAAAACCACGGACACTCAGTGCAGATCTTCGAGAGGTCACGACTGCACTCCAGAGCAGCGAATCTTGCTTGTGTCCGACTCGTGTGTGTGTGTGCAGTCGTCAGCGCCATCGATATGGCGGTGTGAACTACTACCTGTGGCGGAACGGTCTCAACGCTCTCAAAGAGCTCGGCATCAGCACCGGTAATAAGACAGTCGGGACGGAAGCACGTCTGTCTGTCTGGGTTGGTTCGTGAGGTGTGTGGGTTGGTGCTCTGATCTGATGCTTCTGGCTGTCATCTCATCTCATCTCATCCGGCAGGTGGCCTCGGCCTGGCCCTCTCCCAGGTCAGGTTCTTCGATGCGGACGGCAAACTGATCCGCAACATGTACGTGTGGATGACATCCAACGACTGACTACACATGAATGACCATCTTCCTTCCCTCCATGTGTTGCAGCTCCCTGGACGCCAGCGAGCCTCCCTGGGGTGTGGACGTGCCCCGCCGTGCCCTGCTGTCGCGCCTTCAGCGGCCCATGCGCAGACACATCCACTTCGGCAAGGAAGTCGCTCACATTGGTGTGATACACACAGATGATTGGATTCACGGAAACACATGAAGATCGTCTTTCTGTGTCTGTACTTGTGTGTTCTATGTGTAACAGAGTGCCGTCCGATGAACGTGAGTGTGACTTTCGCGGATGGGACGACGGCCGAGGGTGACGTGCTCATCGGTGCGGATGGCTGCAGCTCCACAGTCCGGCGGCTGATCTTTCCCGAAGCACCGCAGCCGCAGGAAGCACCCGCCACAAGCATCGGTAGGTCGCTCACCACACACACACACAGACACAGACTCTCTCTCTCTCTCTGTGTGTGTGTGTGTGTGTGTGTGTGTGTGCTGCTACAGGTGGGTTGATTGAGCTGTCGCCATTGCACAGGTCCCCACCAGCCCGGCTGCTGCGCGAGTGCTGCCGTGGCCGTGCATTCGACTACTACCTACGTGCCGGCGTGAGCATGCTGCTCATCCCCTGCGCCCCTCACACAGTGGGCTGGGTATTCTGCGTCCACGAAGCTCTTGAGAGGCGAAAGTGCCCTCACGGGGCTCTGGCCAAGTGCACCCCGATGGAGTGGAAGACATTTGTGGAGGGACAGTTCAGAGGTGGGCACATAAAGCGCTTATCGTTGTGGTGCTGTGGATGGATGGATGGATGGTCTGCAGGGTTTTCAGTGCCGATGGTATCGGCGGTTTTGTCCTACATCAAGTGGGGTGCGGCCGAGGCGTCACTCAAAGAAGCGGGAGGTGCGCCGAGCCGATATCCACACGCACACTCATCACTCACACGCACCATCCATTCATCCATCCATCCATCGGTTCGTTCAGACGCCCATTTGGCCACTACTGTGTCCAACGCTCCCGTCTTGTGGCGGTGGTATGACCTGCCCGAGCTGCCCTCCTACTCTTCTGACGGGGCGGTGCTCATCGGCGACGCCGCACACTGCCTGCTGCCCACCCTAGGGCTGGTGACCTACCAATGCCGTTATGTGTGCTTGCAGGACACCTCCTCTGTGTGTGTGTGTGTGTGTGTGTGTGTAGGGTGCAAACAGTGCCATAGAGGACGCCGTGCTGCTCTTCGAGACACTCAGACACCATGGTTTTGGCGACAAGGCAGCTGGCGTCACGCACAGGCCGGTCTCCCTGCTGCCGGGTAGTGCGCGTCTGCGGGAGGGGCTGTCGGCCTACAGCGAGTTGAGGCGGCCGCGGATGGCCACCATGCGGCTGATGGGCCGGAAGGAGCTCAACAAGATCTATGTCAACGGACCGGTGAGCATCCAGAGGGCATCCATCCATCCAAGCGTGTGTGTGTTGTGTGTTGCGTGTGTGCAGTTGGGGAATCTGCTGCGCTGGGCGCTGTTGCGGTGTGCGTCGGACGAGGCGGTGTTCACGGGCAATGCGCAGCTTTATGGCGGCTACGACGGGCTGAAGCAGTTCAGGCAAAGACTCACCCACCGCAAAGAGAATATGAGACCTGTGGAATGAGTGTGTGTGTGTGAGTGTGTTGTTTGGTACCAATGTGTGGAGACAGACAGACCTTCTGGAACACTTGAGAATTGCAATTAAGCGAATTTGGTGGTGTCCACAATACACACACAAGCGGGCAGGCGAGCAGGCGAGCAGGCAGGCAGGCAGGCAGGCAGGTAGACAGGTAGACAGGGAGGGGTGCGGCGACAACCACACACAGGCACAAAGACAGACAGACAGACTTGCACCCGACAAACACGCACACGACCTGAATTACCCCATCCCCTCGTCCATCCATCCATCCATCCGTCCCCCACACACGGGCGGGCCACCAGACGACACGCGAGTTGCTCGAGAGAGGGCGCTTTCTGCACACCCCACTGGGCCACCCACCAACCCTACACACACATCTCAGATATATACAACAAACCCTTTACGAAACGCAGTGAGGGAGGAGGAATGGTTGTGTGGTTAAGAAAGGAACAAGTCAAGGAGTGTGGGTGGCCCCGCCGGCCGTGGTAGAGCGGTCGGTCAGAATCAGCCTTAGATAGAAAGACTAGGGCAGACGGACAGAGCGTGTGAGTAGAAAAGGTGCAGCGTGTTGTTGTGTGGAGGTCGGTGAGAGGGAGAAGTAGATGTCTCTCTCTCTCTCTGTGTGTGTGTGTGTGTGCCAATGATCGCAGCAGCCAAAAATGCAGAAACATACAGCCAGAGATTTGCCATGCCCTTCTCCCACCCCCCCACCGCCCCTTCCCAACCTCACTCACGCCGCCGATCGGTAGCTGCCTCGCAAAAAGACGGTAGGCCCCCTCCCTCCCTCTCCCACACCACCGGGGACGAGGGAAGGAACGCTGTGTCCTCCGTGGTGTGTGTGTGTATGTGTGTGTACACAGTTTTCGTCCCTCTCTGTGTGTGGGCAGATCTGTCTGTCTGACTGAGTCGTCGTGGCGTCGGCTGGATGCCTCGGCAGCTGCAACGGAGGAATGCACGACTTGCCTTGTCCAAGTGTGCGGCCCTCCAGCATAGCAGTGCAACCAACAAGGCCCACAACCACCGCCACACCGACCCACCTCGCTGGCACAGACGAGTCAGTCAGCCAACGAACATTTTGAATGCGCTCACTCATCCACACGTGCGGCCTGCCTGCCTGCCCGCGACAAAACTGCAACCAACAAGTAGACTACGGGTGCACAGACAGACAGACAGACAGACAGATAGATAGAGAGACAGACATGCAGGCTGACAGCAAGGCGTTCGTTGAGCGATACGATGGGTCAGGTCAGGTCATGTCAGGTTGGTCCACCCCAATCCACACACACAGGGGGTGGGTAAGTGCGATCACAACATACGTCACTACACACCCCATACCGTAGGTGGTAACTCACTCAGGTGCCAGTGAATTGCAGCAGGTCAGGTAAGCCGAACACACCTTCACCCTCACCTTCACCGGCAGCGGCAGCAGCAGCAGCAGTGGAGTGTGTGCTGCGGTGTGGTGTGGTGTTCCATCGATTCATATCAGTCACGGGAGTGACTAACTGAGTGAGTCTCTTTTTTCGCCCGCCACCATCCATCCACACATCAGCCGACTAGCGCACACGCACACACACATACACACACGCATTCACACACACAGACAGTCAGTAGGCCCCTCCCTCCCTCCCTCCCTCCCTCCCCTCTCTCGCTTGACACAAACGAAGAGCCACATTTCACCACCACCACCACCACCAGACAGCACCGATCTGGTGGGTCGAAGCATGTCTGTCTGTCTGTCTCTGCCAGCCTGCCTGCCTGACTTCGCCCCCTTCTGCCAAACACGTCAGGGGGCAAAAGAACGAACGCCACACCGACACCGACACCGCAGGCACGCACCACACGGCCTCTCTCTTCGCGCGTGGCGTGTGTCGATTGGCTTGGCTGACCGGAGGGAGAGTCCTTGAGCTAATTAGGCAGCAAGCAACAAGTGAGTACGTTTGTGTGTTCTGATTGATGAGCAGTGGAGGATGGATGCACACACACAGATGGAGAGAGCACGCTTTAAATGGTCACTCACACACCTGCCGGCCTGCCTGCCTGCCCTCCCCCCTCCCCCCTCTGTCTCGCTCACCACACCCAGCCACACCACAGAGAAGGCCATCATCCATCATATGAGCAAAAATGACGCGGCGCCCGCGCAATCGGAAGGAAACAAAGAGAATGGGGTCGCCTCTCTCCCTTCCTCGTGTGTTGGTGGTTGCTATGCACTGTGTGAGAGACGCTTTGCGCGCGAAGCGAAACAGGTGACGCGGCAGGCTCGACCTTCACACACAAGTCCATGGGTGTCTCTGTGTCTGTCGGTCTGTCTGTCGGTCTATCTGTGTGTCTGTATGTGATCGGCGGATGAAAAACAACCCAGCAGCCCGTTGCCTTGTCAGCTATGCACTACACACCTCCCTCTCCCTGTCCCCCTCCCTCTCCCTGTCTCTCCCTCATTCGCCCCTTCCCTCCCTCCCTCCCCTCAACGCACACAACCAAAGAAACGAGCGAGCCGGGCATTGCAGGCAGTCCGTCCACACCCTCCCCCCTCCCTCCCTCCCCCCTCTCGCTGCAACCCAATGCAACCCAATGCACCAGAACACAGCACCGTACCGCACCAGCCAGGCCGATTAATTGCATCCAATCCATCAATCCATCCCGCCCTGCCCTTTCTGTGCGAAAAAATTGTTGTCGTTTTATCTGTCTGTATCACTTGGCCACATACACACACACCGCAGTCTTTCTTTCACTGATTCACTCACTGCGTGGTGGCCCCCTCCCCCTCTCCCTCCCCCCGTCCCTTCTTGTCAACCTCCATCGGCTGGGGGCCACCACCAACACCAACACCAACACCACCACGACCGCTCCCGCCAGCGCCAGGCAGCGACATCGACGGCAGCAGCGGAGGGCTGGTCCCTCGCATCCCCACTCGCCCGCCCTTGAGAAATGACGACTCCGGGCTCTCGCTCTCTCTCTTCTGTAGAGGGGGGATGGCTGTCTCCAGTGGGTGTGGCGAGGCGGCCACCTCCACCACGCTGCTGCTGCCCCACTCACGCGGCCGCTTCTTGAGGTTGGCGCGCTTGGAATCGTCGTCGCATGACGCGCCGGACGGGCCCATCGATGAAGGGGTGCCGCCCTCCTCCCCTCCAGCCTTGACGCCCCATGGATCAGGCGCGTCCCTCGCCACGGCGGCAGGGGTGCTCTCGCGGCTCCGGCGCGTCAGGCCGAGGGCGCTCGCTCCCATAACGGAAGCCGCACCAGCACCAGGACCGATCGCTCCCTTGCCCCCCGCTCCGAGAGGCGCTCCCCCGGCCAGGCCACCCACAGCACCGGAGGCCGGTGCCGATGGTGGTGCAGGTGGCGGTGGTGGTGGGCGCGGCCACTGCTGCATCTGCATCGGCTGCTGTGCGTGTGCAAATGGCGGTGGCTGGTGCACCGGTGGCCCTCCGCCCTTGGCAAGGCTGATCAGCGGGTTGTTGGTCATGTCAACACCCACACCACCCACACCAGGCATGGGCATCGGCATCGGCCCTGGTGGAACGAAAGGGCCATGTGGGTGTCCGAAGGGCAGGGCCGGTGGCGGCATAGACGACTGGGCCGGCGACGGTGGCGGGGTCGGCCTCGGGCGGGGCTGCGGTGAGTTGGGCGGATACAACAGGTGTGAGAGCGTCGTCTTGGTGGGCGACATGCCGGGCGAGCCCGCAGGCGCAGGCAGTGGCGCGGAGGGGGGCGGGGGGGCCGGTGCGACCATCACGCGCGGCGGAGGCGAGTACTCCTGCGCAGAGAGACACACACAGGGAGGGAGAGACACAGACACAATGACCAGTGGCGTCATCCTGCTTGCTGTGCTGGTTCGCTTCCTTACCTTGTCCCGCTGTGTGGCCAGGGGGTCGACATGGGCGTCGTGTGAGAAGGTGGGGGGCACGTTGTGCAGAGTGGCCTTCCTCTTCTGGGGGCTGCTGTTGGACTCGCTCCCCGTCTGACTCACGTTCGTGCGCCCCGACGGGGTCACCGGCGCACCAGACGAGATCTGAGGCTTCAGCTGCTGCCAGAGATGGGGAGGGGGCGGGGGACCCCCACGCCGCACGTCGTGCGCGAAGGGGTGCTCGGGCAGCGGCGGCAGAAACCCATGTATCGGCATCATGTGCTGCATGTGTGGGGGCGGGGGCGGCATCGCGCCCATCCCGCCCTCAGGCACCGCATTGCCCACGGCGAACCCCTGAGCCACAAACGGGCCCGGCCCCATGGCGCCCGGCGGAGCGACTTGAAAGAAGTGCGGCGGCATGGGTGGGGGGCGCTGGTCGGTTGCCGCGTGGATGCCCTTCTTTTTCTGTATCTTGAGCGGCGCCGGCCTGAAGCCTGCCTTGAGCCCCTTGCCCCTCCCGCCGCCCTTCTTCTTGCCGCCCTTGCCGCCACCAGCCCCACCCATACCCAGATCGCCCTCGAACGCCGCCAGGGAGTCATCGACCTTGGCGCCAGGCCACGCGGGATGGTGGTAGAAGGGCGGGGCGGGTACGCTGACGGCGACGGGGACGGCCGGC
>CDMY01000649.1:10158-31248 GCA_001179505.1 Vitrella brassicaformis | reverse complement strand
GCGTGCGTAGGTATGTACGTGTGTGGTTATATATTACCGAGGTCGTACGATGTCGGGAAGAACGTGTCTGTGTTGACGAGCGCCTCAGACGAGTAGCGCAGCAGTGTGCGCGTGAGGCCCCCCTTGGTCGTCAGCTCCCTGTTTCCACGAAAGTGATTGAAGCACTGACCTACACACACACGCACACACACACAGAGACACAGGGAAATGTATACGCTGCCTTCCTTGTCGAGTCGAGTCGATAGCGTATAGCTGCATTGCATTGTATGCATGTGTGCTGACCGTCGATGAGGCGGTTGTACTCCGACTGGTCGTCCCGTATGGACCACTTGAGGTCAAAGAAGGGCGACTGATACTGAGAGGGCGGCGCCTCTGTACACATCACATGGGGTAGTGACACACATCATATCAATCATACAATAAGTATAATTAATGTGTGTACTGTAGGTGTGCTGTGCGTGGGTACCGACCGTACCCAGCCAGTGCATCGAGAGAAGCGTCGACCTCACTGCAGTCATACCATAACCACACACAAGCGAACCGAACGCTGCGCTGCCTGTAGTTAGTTGTGTGTCAATCCACGGTGTCCAGCCAGTGTGGTCAGTTACATACATACCTGCCTCCTCAACGCCGTTTGGCCGCAAGAGACGCTCACCTGTATACATACAAATCAAATACACACACACATTCACTTCATGAAGCCAAGCCAAGCCAGCCACATTTATTCCCACATCATCCATCCATCCATCCATCCATCACACATGACATGCGGTGCGCACCGCACCGGAGTCGCTCTCGTCCGCTGCAGTGGGCCGATAGAGAGCACCATTGGCCTACATTCACCAATGAATAAATTGGATGGATGGTTGGTTAACTTAACACACATGGCGTGTGGCCACAAGACAGACAGTGAATTTGATGCATGTACTGACTGTACTGTCCGCACCCACCCACCCACCCGCTCAATGACGAAGACGCGTCTCCTTCCCGTGTCTCTGAGCCACTCTGACACACCTAGATAGGAACGAACGGACACACAACACAACATGACATGGACGACTCGGTGGATGCGGGTGTCTTGTGTGTGTGGATGGGGCAATGAATGAGTACATGTGAGTATTGGGTTGGGGTTGGGCGTCTTGCGAATCCTCAGCATCGAGAAGTCCATCCGCACACTCCCGTCGGGCGACCTGGCTCCTCGCAGCGACCGGAAGAAGGATGCGTGTGGATCGTCACCCACTGCATGCCATGCAGAAGGGCGTGCAGTGCAACAGTGGGTGTGTAGACTAGACGCAGGCAGACATTGTCCGTTCGTATCGTATCGTACGTGCCAGTGGAGTGTTTTCGACGCTTTTGCTCCGCCTGTTGGCCGTACGGCGGGCGCGGGAGGGCGGCACACTGATGGATGGATGCCATCGATGGGATGGGTGGCCCGGCAGGCACGATCAAGGAAGGGATGAGAGACACACACATGTGATGTGTGTATATTATTGTGGGGGGTAGGTCAGTCACCTGTCGGCCCGTGTGTAAGGAGGGCGATTGCAGGCCGACCGTGGCCGGGTGGCTTGAGAGTGACCACGGGGGGCCCTCCTGTGTATACGTATGCACACACACACACACGCGTGGACAGAATGCGTGTTGGCCCCCATACATGTCACAAGCTAGGTACCTTTGGTGTCCCCTGTAGGGCGTGTTTGGGCAGCTGTCGTAGTGTGCTCCCATCATCTGGGTCAGGAAGGTGCTGCCGATGCCCGTGTGGTCACACGGGGCGACACTGGGGTCGGTGGTGGTGAAGGGGCTGGGTAGGGTGGGGTGTGCAGGCAGACAGACAGACAGACAGAAATGAGTGAGCGGATGGAGGGATGGATGTTTGGAAGGGCAGGTAGTGTACCTTGTGTGTGTGTCCGTGACGAGAGTGCAGCCGTTCCTTTTCCTGTGTGTGGCGGGCGGACTCCTGCGCCTGCATTTCACTCACACACACAAATGCGCACCACGCCACCCACCAGCGAGCCACGTCCCCGCCCACCCCACCCAGCCGCCCACTAAGCCATGCACCTTTGTGCATAGGTGTATGTGTTGTCCATCTCTTTCCGAAGCTCTTTCTCCATCTGCAGGCAGGCAGGGGAGGGGATGAGTGCCGTGCCGTGAGTTCACATCACAAGAGCCTCTGTCTGTCTGTCTGTCTGTTGTGTCTGTCTGTCCCTCTCTGTCTGTCTGTCTGTCTGTCATTCCATTCATCTCAATTGATGTCTACCTTCTGCAGGAACCTGTTGATGCGCACGGACCCCGGCACTGGCTGCGAGTAGGGGTTCGGGGCGAAAGACGGCTGCTGACGCTTGTTGGGGACCACCTGAAGACATAGCAAGCAGACCCGACGACTGCCAGTGAGTGTGTGGGGGCGAGTGAGGGTACATGTGGTGTGGTTACTTGTGCGTCGAGTGTGAGGGGGAAGTGCAGGATGTCTCTCGGCTGGTGGCGTCGCTGGTGGGTGCCGCTGTGGTGGCGATACACACTCCCATCTGCAGCCAGTGCACACAAGACAAGACGGATCGACACACACAACCACGTGTATATATGTATCTGCCCTGCAGGCACACATTGCAAAAAAGCCTGACTGTCAGACCGTGTTGTGTGGTGACTCTCCCGCCGCTGTCAATGAGGCCCTCCTTCAACATGCACTGGCAGCCACACAACGTACGTGCATGGCATCACACACGAGTGCTCATCGTTGACTGCAGTAGATGGACACGCACATAAGTAGGTACCTACTTGCAGTTTGCGCAGGGTTCTCTGTGCAAAGATGAAGCTGGGGTCGTACGACGGCAACCGATAGTCAAATACAGGGCCCTCTGATGGTTGTTGTTGTTGTTGCTGCTGATGTGCCATCCTTCCCTTGCAATGAACGCTGCACGCACTGTCAGCCTGGCGGGGCTATCGGCTGCTGTGTATGTTGTCCTCTGCTGAGAGGGAGAAAGACTGCAGCATCTCCGAGACTCGGGAGCCTGGGGGCGCCCCCACCTTAAAGCGCAGCCGCATCTCTACCCCACACTCGGCAGCCCAGCGGCAAAGCAGCAACCGGCGACTGATCTGTCTGTTGATATCCATTATCCATCACATTATTCTACTTCACGGCCCAGACACACACGCAGGCAGTTCTGCGTTGTCTCGTCTGTCAGCCGCGTCTACATCTCTCGCATCCATCGATCCACCATGGGCATGGGCAAGGGCATGCAGGTGAGGCGGCTGAAGAGCGACGGTCGGCCGAGAGAGACTCATCCATCCATCCATATATGACATGATTGATAAAGGTCTAGTCAAGTCAGTCAGTCAGTCCCAGGTGTTCTTGATCGTGTCGGACAGGTCGCGGAGGTCCTTCCAATGCCTGTAACGAGACGTCTTCTTCCTAAACACGACAGGATGGATGACCACAGGTGAGGTGCAGAGGCGATGCAAGCACGTGCCGAGACATCGTGGTTGGCCTCACCAGAGGTAGTAAAAGTCGATGCACTCCTTTGTTGTCTTCGTCTCGACCTGACACACCACCACAAACACAGGGGTGTCACCTAAGTAGAAGGTGCCGGCCATGGTTTCTTGTCGTCTTCTGGTGTGTACCAGTTTGGCGATCTTGTGGAAGTCCTTGCCGTACCGACATATCGCACCCTGCAGGCAGGCAGGCAGGCAGGCACGATGTCACATACATCCCTCCCTCTTGTCGCCCGCCCCGCCCACTCCGCACTGACCTCAAATATCATGACCTCCTTGGGCCCCCACAGATCTGTACATAAATAAATAACACATACATATATACATAGATCAAAATGGAAGCTGCTTCCAAGCTCAGGTCGCACGAGTGCCCAGCTACCTATTGTGTGGCTGTGTCTGTATTTTGAGATGAGCAGGTCGAAGGGCGTCATCTTGGTCGCACTGTTCGTCGCCGCCGACGCAGACGACACTCGTAGCCGCTTCTCGTTGGCTGCAACACACAACACACAACACACGACAGCTAGAGGCGGCGTCTATCTGCGGCATTCTCTCCAGCTGAGTGGCATGGTGCCCGTGTGTGTCTGACGTACGGAGTATTTGTGCCTGGATGGCTTCGCGAGTGCTGCTGTAAGCTTGACCATGATACCTACAGGCAAGGATTGCAGTGACATCACGATCGAAGCAATGAAGGGAGAGTAAGACGGAGATACAGCGCGACGACGAAGACCCTGCTGTCCTGACTGACATTGTGGCGCAGAGCTCCAAGTAGGTCTCAACGTGATCCATCTTGGAACCTGCGACAGACAGAGGGAGGACAGCCCTGTACTCCCGCATGTCGGTAGGTACCTGCCCCTGCCTCCCCCCGACGTACGCGAGGCGACAGCCTGTTTGCGATTGAAGACGGCACTTCTGGTGGGGGGCTTCCCATCTCCACCACCAGCAGCAGCAGCAGCATTCGACGACGGCTGCCCGGCCCACTCCTCGTCCATGAGGACATCTCCATCCATATCAACTTGTTCAGCGATCGGCCCAGCTTCTTCATCGTCCTCAGGCCTCACAGGCGACCTCCTCGGGCCTCCAGCTCTGGTGCTCTCGCGCACACGACTGGAGCGTCGTGTGCTGGCAAGGGGGCCATATCGCCCGTAGTAGCTGTTGCCATTGACAAGATCGTCACGCTCACCAGCTGGGCCGCTTGATGACATTGGTGGGACGGTGCCGTCCTTGCCGCTGGATGGGGGCTGACGAGACCTGATTGGGGCATCTTTCGGTCTGACGAGTGTCTTGGAGAGGCCGTGCTCCTCCCGTACGTCGCGAAAGGTCTGGATGAGCTGAGAGTAGGTGCTGCGAGATAGCCCTTGCCTGCTGAGCTCGGCCGGCGGCCGGAGCTCCCCTTGTGCGTCGGAGGCCTCCCAGTCAGCCGCCTCTATGCGGCCGAACCCAGACTGCAGCCTGATGAAACAAACAAACGCACCCAACAAACATGGCTGTTTGGTGCCTTTCTCTCACGCCGGTTGTGCATATTGTGGCTGGCCTGTTCGTTCGTTTGTCTGTGTGTGTTGGTTCCTTACTTGACAATCTGCGGCAGCATCCGCTCCACATCTCCATCCGTGTACTTGACATAGTACGTCTCCTTCAAAGATAAAGGAAGATAGAAAGAAACACGCACACAGACCGACAGACCATCACAGTCAGTCAGTGGCGAGAGTGAGAGGGCTGAGAAGTGTCTGTCTGTCACGGCTGGCTGCTCAATATAATCACCTTGGGTTGATCTGTCTTGGATGGGTCTGTTTTCGACCCAGACCCCGCCAGCTCCTGCACACAAACAAACAAGGAACCACAACACGACATCACACCTGACCGGCCGCTGTGCTGCGTAGAAGCGTCCGTCATTCCTGGCTTATTGGCCACCAGCATGCCGACCTACCTTGAAGCAGACTATTCCCCAGTACTTCCTGCCCTCGTAGCGCTTCCACAGGCAGTGGCCAACCAGATGGTCATCCTCCAGACGCACCGCCATTTCCCTCCTGAGGGGGCTTCTTCTCAGCTCTTTGACCGACCACACCGAGAGTGGAGCCTCTGGGACGACAGACGCGCCTGCAGACAGACATCGACGCACAGACCGAGCCATCCACACCCAATGGCATACCCGCCGCAGCCGGCTATGTGCTCTGGTGCCTGGTGGTGGGGGTGTAGCCGTCCCCCGGCGCTCTGGCGCGAGTTGTTCGGGCGGGGAGGCACAGAATTAACCTCTACTCACACACAGAAATGAACACCCACACACCGGCAGCCTCTGTCCGTCCCTCCGTGTGTCTTTTGTGTGTGCGTACCAGCGCACTGCTGCAGTGACAAAACGAAGAAGGGAAAGATGAGATCCCTGCCTGCTGCATACACACAGACAGATGCACACAGACACACACAGACAGACAGACATACGCGCGCAGGTATGTGTTCGGTCGGCGTCTGTTACGTACGTCAGCGTCTGTCAGCGGTGGAATCTGGTGGTGAAGGAGAGAGAGGCGATTTCGTAGGGTTGCAGGGTTTGCGTGCGAGCTCAGGGAGGGACGCTCGACGAAGGGAGGTTTTTTCGACAGCGCAGTGGCAGATCTGACACAAGAGGTATGCTTCTCACTCGTGCATTACGTGTTTGGGGCCGCAAAGAGGCAGGCGATGGCGGCACACAGACCACCAGAGAGGAGGGGCTGCTCTTGACGCGCACAGACAGAGAGGAGAGAACAGCCAGAAGCAGAGCACACACAATGGATGACGTGGCAGCACGCTGCGCACCGGAAAGAGAGAGAAGCATAGCAATCAATGGGCTGACTGACTCGTGCCTGCCTGGGTGTGTGTGTTTCCCTGTGTGTGTTGGTGTGCAGCCACTAGGTGATCGATTTGTCATGAGTTGACTGAGAGCTGCCACTGCCCATTTTTGCGTCATTTTTGACTCTTGCCTGTGGGGTGCGTGGTGAGCCGTCACACACAATTGTAGCACACACGGCCATCACTGCACACCGCGAGCATCGTCTCTCTCCCTCCCTCCCTCCCTCCCTCCCTCTGTGTGTGTGTGTGTTGGCATTCATAAAATGTGTGTACACTGCAGATGAATTCGGTGGGTGGTGGTATGGCGGGCGGTGGTGGAGGGTATGGGCAGCAGGAGCCACCACACACAGTACCGGCCAGACCACAGTGGCAGGTGGGTCGGGGTGGGGTGGGTGACACACCAGCAGTGAGGAAAAGCGCCCTGTCTTGATGGATGATGGTTTTGTGACCTTTCCTGTCCGCAGGAGTATGCCACCCAGGAGGGCAGGTGGGTCAACACATGAATGACAACTGTGTGCATTGCATTGCAATGCATTGAATTGCGGTTGGACGGCGTGGCGTGTGTGTTGTCCGTACAGGCCCTACTTTTATAATCCAGCTACCGGTGTGACGACGTGGGAGCGGCCACCTGAACTGGAGAAAGAGGTCAGTGAGTCAACGGCTGGGGGGATAGCTGTATACCCACACACGCACAAACTGAACTGGCCAAGGAGACGACCATCTGTAGTGGGTATGGGGTCTGTCCGTGTGTGTCTGTATGTGTGTGTGTGTGTGTCCACAGACGTCTGCGTCTGCAATGCCCTCAGCGATGGCCAAAGTGGGTCGATTCCGACCGGACACAGTGTGCTGTGCTGTGCGTCATCCTTGTGTGTATGTCTGTATGCTTGAATCAATTTAGGCGGCGGGCGGTCCACCGGCAATGGCACCACAAGCAGCAGCAGCAGCAGCAGCGGCGGCAGCGGCAGCGGCAGCAGCACGGGTCAGTCAGTCAGGTCACACTCTCACCGACCGCACAACCACCAACCAAAGTCACAACAACAGTCAGTAGTGCACACATGGCATGTGTGTGTGCATGGAATGGCTGCAGACCGCGACGCCTTTGTGGACCGAGTACCAGACGCCAGAGGGAAGGTACAGACTCACACATACACACCCTCACACATACACACACATCGATCACACATATCATATGATATCCGCTGTCTGGTCTGTGTGTGCATCTGATCTGATCTGATTGCCCCCTGCAGGCCGTACTACCAGAACAATGCGACGGGCATCACCACATGGGAGCGGCCGCCTGAGCTCGGTGCCGACAGACAGACTGAGGTACGCACACACACAGCACAGGGAAAGGGAGCCTGGCCTGGCCCCTGGCCTGAGCTGACAGCAAACATATGTACAGACCGGTGTTCCGTCTGTCTGTCTGTCTGTCTGTCTGTGTATGTGTCCGAATGCAATGCAGGCGTCCCTTCCTTCGTCGTCACTGCAGCAGGGCGCTGGTGCGTCCACACAAATGAATGACACACAGACAGACAGACAGACAGCCGCAGGGACGGACAGAGGCTGTCGGTGTCCGAGTGTCCATTTCTATGTTTCTGTCTGTCGTGTGTGTATGTGATGTGTGTGAGTGAAGGTTCTGTGCCGTCATCGTCTCACGGCGCCATTGGGGGCACCACCCCTAGCGGACAGGTCCACGGACCGCCTGGTGGGCACACACACACACACGCGCACACACACACACGCACAGACAGCCACACATCCGTCTATGTGTGTGTCAGGTGCGAACATCTTTATATTTCATGTGCCCAACGAGTGGACGGAGAACGACCTCAACACGCACTTCAGGAAATATGGAAACATCATCAGGTTAATGCGATGGATGGATGGATGCCTTCCTGCAAGCGTACGTGTGCCACATTGGAATGCGTGTGTGCTGCCTTTATTCAGTTCGTGCATCGTGACTGACAAGCAGACGGGCCGCAACCGGGGCTTCGGATTCGTCTCCTTCTCTGACGTATCACATACACACACACATGCATCGCATCGCATCACACACATGGATGGGATGGCTGGACGGATGGAAGTGACACCTTACTTAGCCGCACGCGTGTATAGATGTGTATGTGTGTGTATGGATGTGTGTATGTGTGTGTAGGTTGTGTCGGCGGTGAATGCTGTGCAGGGGATGAACGGATTCCAAGTGCAGGGTACGTACGCTGTCTGCGGTACTAGCTAACCCACATGAGCCATCATATATGCTATGCCATGCCCTCCCTGCACTTACAGCACCAACGCACCGCACCACAGACACGAATGTGTTCATTCTCTTGTGTGTGAGCTGAGCAGGGGGCAAAAGGCTGAAGGTCCAGATCAAAAAGGTACGCACACACCGCACAAGTGTGTCCTTCCATCCAATCGTGTGTGTGTGTGTATGGGATGCAGGGCGAGGAGACGTACATCCACAACGTTCCCGGCGCAGGTCAGTCACTCCCACCCCACCAATACAGACAGACACCTGGATATATTGGATGTAGGGAATGCTTTCGTTGCGTATGTCTGTCTGTCTGTCTGTGTGTGTATCAGCAGAGGCGCTCAACACCATGAGCCAGCCGTTCATGGGCGGAGGAGGAGGCCCATTTCACGGTAGGTACCCACACCTCACACCCACCCACCCATCCATCCATCTCCTTGTCGACGCATCCATTCGCGTGTGCATTCAGGTGGTCCTGGTCCGCACGGGATGCCCCACGGTCAGCCTGGAGACCAGATGGCTGGCGGAGAGGTGGCCAGGCTGCGGGGAGAGCTCAGCATGACACAAAACAAGTCAGCACACCACAGCACAGAGCCACGAACAAATGCACTGATTTAATGCGTGTGCCCATCCCCCCCATCCGTCAATTGCCTTGCTTGTTTGTGTAGGGTTCAGCAGCTGCAGACGGAGAACAGGATGCTCACCGACCAAGTCAGAGAACTACAGGTAGGTAGCAATTGTTACCATACACACAGACACATACACAGACACAGACACACGCCACTGCGTCCGTGGTCATTCATTTGTGGATGCATTGACTTGTGGGTGGATGCGTTCAGAGGGCGTTGGATGCGGAGCGCGCCAAGGCTGCCGGTGTCCCCTCGCCACAGCCACCACAGCCGCAGCTGGCCGACCCCCAGATGCCCCCGGACAGCGGCACTGGGCCACAAGTGCCTATACAAACGCTCACACACATGGCATCCCATCCATACATCCATAAACCCATGTGTGGTGAGTGATTTGCAGGAGCATCCATCGGCAGCAGCAGCAGCGGGTGTGGGTGTGGGTGTGAGTGAGGGGGAGCCTCCCGTGGTCCCACCAGCGACTGATGACCAGCCGGCGACCGACGGCAGCAACAGCCAACAGCAGCCCCTACAGTAAGTAAGTCACACCTTACGTGCACATATAGAAACATCAATACCCACCCCACCAGATGGGATGGCCTTCCTTCATCGCCACGCCCCTCTGCCTGTGTGCTCATAGGTACAGCTCGCCGACTCTTGAGTGAACGAGACGAGGATGGGGTGGGGTGGGATGGGAGGAGAGCATGGAGGGACGTCTTGTGTCCGTGTGTGAGTGAGGGTTCGTCTGGATGTCTGTCTGTCTGTCTGCCTGGATGGATGTCTTTATGCGTATTTTAATCCACCCATCAGCCACCCACCCACCGACTCACCTTTCTTCCTGTGTGGGTCCGCCTGACGGCCGGTGCGTCTTGCTTCCCCTTAATGAATGCATTGCGGGGTGGGGCACCGCACCGCACCCTGTTGGTTTTGCTGCCTGCTGGCTTTATCCATGAATATTTCTCACATTAATGCGGGTGCCTTGCCTTCCGTCCTTGGGTGGATGGGCGAATTTGAAGGCACACATACACACACATACAGAAATACATACGAAGATCCCTCCCTCCCTCCCTCCCTCTCTGCCTCTCTGCCTGCCAACCAACGGTTTTCATGTTTTTGTATGTTAATTGCTCGTTCTCTCTTGCCCGGCCGGCCGGCTTGACGTGACCCGCATCGCATTCCTTCGATGGATGGATGGATGGCTGGCTGGATGATAGGAACGTTAACTAACATATGGCCATATGCTATGCACGACACAAGATACACATGCCTGTGAACACGCTGATGAGTGAGTGGGTGATGAGATGAGTGGTGATATGACCGTCCCTAAGGTGTTTTTGCTGCGTGTCTTTATGGGAAGGCAGACAACAGACAGACAGACAGACAGACAGACAAGCAGACGGACAGACAGTTTTCGCCAAGTTGCCCTGATTGGAACGGATCAGATGGATCACATCCGTCATACCCCAATCATTGCTTTGTCTGCTACTATACCACAGAGCACACTCAGACATACATACCATAGCTATCCAGCCACCGCACACAGTCGACGTAACACACACAGACGCACCGCACCGCACCTCATGCAGACGGACAGAGGGCGAAAGAAAACCAGCTGCTTTGCTTTAAGGTCTATCTCTCGCCCCTCATGCTCCAAAGCGACGATATATCGACAATCTGTACACTGACGGACGAGTGATCCGCAAAAACGCCATTATCTATCTGTGTGTCTCTTATCTATCTTCACGACGGACCATTCCACCACCCGCTCCCATCCCGCCACACCATTCCCCCCAGGTGCTCCCCCAGCACTCTCATCACGACGGCACGCGTCTCGTCGTGAGGGGCCGACTCCGTCGTGGAGATAAGCACACGGCGGCCGTACCCCTCATAAGCCAGCAGCTGAATGAATGCCATGTTGTTCCCCTCGCCCATCGCCTCACTGCCCAGCACCACCAGCCGATCATGCCGCACCCAGCCAGACGACTTGTTGTCGAACACAGCCGCCCCTGCCCCCCACTGTGCCGCATCGCTGGGAGAGGCCGCCAGCAGATCATCTACACGCCGATATGCAGCAGAAGCCGGAAGGCGAAACAGCCAGAATCCTCGACGGTGAGACAACCGGCGGTTGTGGTCCCCGTACCAAAGCCACTCCGCCAGGACGAAAGCTACCATTGAGGTGTAGGTTCGGTACACCTTGTGACCCCACCGCTGGTCCGGCAGTGTTGGTGGGTCGGCGGGGTCGAATGCGTCGGGGCCGGTCAGGACGGCGAGGAGTAAGTAGGTTGCGAGAAGGAGTAAATGTTGCTGCCTGATGGATCCATCAGGGATCTCTGCTGGCCTCCACGATTGATAGTGACCCCCCAGCTGAGTATCCTCCACTGGCGGATAACCTCCCTCTCACTCATGAAGGCCGCCCGGCTGCCGAACACACTGAAGCTGTCGTCACTCAGCACCACAGGCGTATTGCCCCTCAGCAGATACAGCATCTCGAGCACAGGCCGCCATCTGGCCCACCTGCCGCCCCTCTCGAGCATCCACAGCCAGCGGCTGAGCTGTTCGACGGCCACACCCTGGGCGAGCTGCGGGATGGGCACCTCGACAAAGACACCGAGGCCAAGTGACGCCACCACAATGGGCAGCAGGCTCCTGAGGATGGGCAGGATGACGGCGGGGGTGAATTGAATGGGGTGGGAGTCGATGAGGGCCTCCAGCTGTGAGTAGCTCCTGACGCTTTTGGCGACAGTGGGTGCGAGATCTTGCGGCACGTCAGAGGCATCGATGGCACGCTGCTGGTGGTGGTGGTGGTTGACGGGCGATGCACCGCCGTCACCTGCACAACACACACGTACACACACACACACACACACAGAGAGAGAGAGAGAGGTCAGTGTGTCTGCATGGTTGTGTCTGTCTGCAGTGAATGTGTTGGTCACCATTGGCGGCAGACGCAGCTGACGATACTGACGGCTCGTCGGTCGAGCAA
The DNA here is from genome assembly GCA_001179505.1 of Vitrella brassicaformis. NCBI lineage: Eukaryota > Vitrellaceae > Vitrella > Vitrella brassicaformis. Next base: position 19,091 of record CDMY01000649.1, on the reverse strand, counting down.
GTACCTCCATCCACCATATGAGTGAATGGCAGGTGTGACGATCTGTCCACATCCGAGCGGCGTGTTGTCGCTTCCCTACCTCAATGGGCTGCTTGGCCTTCCCTGATGGGCTCAGATACCTGCGGTGGAGTGCTGGTCCTCCTCTTTCACTCGCCGCAAAATGACACCGGAGGTGCGGCAACCACAAAGGCTGTCATTGCTGATGTCATCAGGCCCTCCTGCCCACCCTCTCTCACCTCAATGCGTCAGAACAGCGGGAGCCAGAGAGATGACACCCAGATCTGTGCGGATCGAGAGCATCACAACAGCTCTTCAATCATCTCCCAGACACTTCACACGGCCCTGCTATCGCAAAGAAGGCAAAGAAGGAAAGAGATCTGAAACCCAAGCTCGCAAACATCGCTTTCCTGTCGCTTTTTCGCGGAGGTCAGAAGGCAGCAAGAGAAGTTGACGAAGCATCGAAATGCTGCAAACACCTCTGTTGTGTGGCTGCAGATCTCTCATCTCACGCTTCGCTGACACCTCACGCCAGTTACGATGCAGTCCCCGTCTGCACCGCCCTCACCTTCTCCCCCCAGCCGTCCCCTCTTCCAGCCCGCCGACCTCTTTGACCTGTCATTGCCCGTCAGCAAGATGGCCGCCATGGCCATGTCGACTGACGCCAACAGAAGAGCCGCTCTCCGCTCGCAGATTACCAACCGCACTCGGCAACAGGAGCTGCTGGGCCACACCACGGAGACCATCAACAGCACGCTGCTCAACAGCGTCCAGCAGCACATCGACAAGGCCATTAGTCGTCTCGGTCTGCAGGACGTCTTCGCATTCGACATTGGCGATGATGTGGAGGGCGGCCTGAAGATCGTTTATCTGCTGGAGGAGGGCACTGGCGAGGAGTGGCGGGCAATCGGGCGGTTCCTTCGGCTGGCATTCATCTACCGGCTGACCCCCAACACGACGCGGCCCCTGCAGATATCGGCTGACGCACTGCCCACAGCAACGGCCCTCTGTCAGCTGCCTCTCGCATTGGCCATCTACAAGATGGTCGGCCGTCAGCTCACACACAGAGGGACCAGCCTGGAGCTGCAGCAAACCGACAACGGCCACCACTGGATCGCCAGCATGGGTCTGTTTCGTGTCCTGCCGTTGGGTGAGCTGCCGGCCGGCCATCCATACGTTGGGGGCTACAAGCGGACCGACCCCGTCATTCGCTGCAGCAGTTACCTCTTCCGTTCATTCTCGGCATTCCTCCTGCACACGCTGCTCGCCTGGTGGTACCGTGAACAGGGGGTGGGCGAGAGGAGGGTCGTCGTGAGAGGGGGTGGCCATGGCGACCGTCGTTATGACCATCTGCTGACTGAGGGCATCACGGAGGATCAGGGCGTCGCTGTCGACTGCCGCTACAATCGGGGCGATCTGAACGATGCCGAAGACCGCCGTCTTGTGATTGTGAAGGGCTTTCGGCCCAACGACATCGTCGCTGCCCGTCTGTTGGTGACGTCGGGCGGCATCCACCTGTTCACGACCGAGGCACCTGTCGCCAATTGGCCTCAGCCGCTCGCTGTCCGCTATCCCATTTCGATGCCCCTGTGGTGTGGTGTGCTGCGGCGATTCGGTCTCGAGAGTGACGTCATCAACAGGGGGAGCGTTCTAGCGAGGGATGATGAGTGGTGACAGATCGATAAGGTTAGGCTGTCGATGTGAGTGTGCGGGGGAGTGGGGGGACAGATGTCTGATTGATGGCTGAGAAAGAAAGACCCGATGGATGACATACATAGCGATACGAGACGATACATGGACCGAACAGGCAGGCCAGGCCGTCCCTCTGTGTGATGATGATTTCAATCAATCATTCACACCTGTATGTATTGATTGGTGCATTGATTGCATTCTACGCGACAGGCACGGTTAGTTAGTTAGCCCCAGATATCACACACGCACACCAAAACGTACACACGTATGCAAATTGGCTGGCTACACACATACGCACCGTACATGTAATGAAGCCACATATAATATATATATAAAGCTACTGACTGACGGACACACGCCTCCCCTCCCCTCCCCTCCCTCCCTCCTCTGTCCGATTCGATATCACCAACACACGCGTAGTGTGTTTGGGCTGGCCTACTTGCGCCCCCACGAGTTTTGCCTCGAAAACAGCAAGGGGTAGATTTGCCCGCCACAAAGGAGCCCAAATTGACTTCCCCCGAACAAGCCCACGTACACACCACACACATACACACACATGGGGCAAATGATAAGTGACACCTTGCCACATAAAAGGCCTAGCTGAGAATGACCGTCCACGCCTACAAAAACACTCCCTCCCTCCCTCTAGCTGGGTTATCTTCACACTCACTCACCTCTGCCGCCTGCAGTGCATCAGACGACACAATGCGCAATGATGGACAGCCGTGGGCGTGCTCTCTCGCGTCTCTCTCTCCCCCACGCACCTGCTTGCAGGGTTTGAGTCGCGTCTCGAGTACGACAGGGGATAGATCTGCTCGCCCCGCACCAGGCCGAACTGATGATCCGGATCGACAACACGGTGCCCCTGATGGATGCATGGACAAAAACACAGGAGGGAGGCGTATACACTTTCTTCGGCGCACCCACGCACCTGGAGGAATTGGGTTGCGTCCGCTGATGACTCGAACTGGATGAAGCAGAGTCCCCCGCCGTCTCCCCTCTCTCGCCGCACGTCCACGGGCGAAGGGCAGCTCCTTCCCTGCAAACGAGACAGCATGGCGCATGTGTGAGTGAGAGCTCAGGGGGGAAGCTGCATGGATGCATGCATCCATACCTCTGTGGCCAGCCTCTCCAGATCGTTAAGGCTCTCATATGGGGACCACCGATAGACAGTTATCTGTCACACAGGACAGCCAGAACAGCCAACCAATTGGGAGAACGGACGAATGGGTCTTGGCTTAGCTTTGGCTGCCTAGCCTACCCACCGTGTTTGTTGCCGCGTGTATGGGAATCTCTACTCGCGCCAGCGGCGAGCGGGATCGTGACCGATGGCGGCGACGGGGCGAGGGCGACCAGGGGTGAGGTGTGCGTCGAGGTGAGGGTGGGCCGTCCAGACTGTTCTTGGCTTTGATGGAGTTGTGCTTGGAGTACTGCAGAGGGTAGATGTGCCCCTCCCGCACCAGACCATAGCGGCACGGCGCGTTGACACGGTGCGCCTGACACACACACACACACACACACACGGTGTCGACGCCATGCTTCCATCCCCTTTGGATGACTTCACTGACCTCGAGGAACATGATGGCGTCGTCTGGCGTCGAAAACTGAATGAAGCACAAATTGCCCTCCCTCGAGTCTCGGCGCAGATCCAATGGCGAGGGGCAGTCGGCGGGCTGCCCCTGCACCATGCACACACACACACACACACACACACATCTCCACGGAAGCGTCCACACACATACGGCGCACGTACCTCTTTGGCCAGTTTCTCCAGTTTCGCAAGAGGTTCATTGAAAGGCCACTTCTCTACCACTACCTGCAGTGATGTCACACACAGATGGGTGCTGAGTGCTCGGCTCGTGTGTGGTCTTTTTGGCCGCCCACGTTGTTTGCTGCGTACCGTGTCCGTTGCCGTGCACATGGGCGAGCGTGACCGTGACCGCCGGCAGCGACGGGGGGAGGGCGACCAGGGATGGCGCCGTCGGCTATGTGGCCTGACACAGACGACATTCATGTGAATGTGTCATTGTGCCTGAAGAGTCAGACGCCGTACGTACCGCATCTCTGCAGACACAAAACACATTCACATGCAATGAATGGGCCGTCCGTCAGTCCATCTCGTGTGTGTTTGCCTTTGCTGATCACCTCCGCTGAAGGATCGCTCTTGGCGACCCTGCAGCCCACGAAAAGGATGCGGGGGAGACAGCGGGCGGCGAGGAGGAGAACGCCGGTCGTCATAGCCCTGAGCAATGAGTACACACATGGGCAGAAACCTGCTCTGTGTGCACATCACATGTACTGTACGTGTCGATGGAGTGGTCGTCGGTCGTCACGCCACGGGCTCCGACTGTCAGGACGATGCTGCAAGCCGCGCATCCGTCCAAAACACACACGCGCACACACACACACACACACATGGATGGTTGGATGGATGGATGGATGGATGCGGGCCGGCTCGCGTACGCTGTAGTATTGGCTATGACAGTCGCGCGAGTGCGAAGGGTCTATATCAAGTTCACGTCGGCTATGAGCAAAGAGACAGAAACTGACAGACAGAAGCCCAAAGACCGATCTCGCGATAGATATGATACATGGAGTGGGCAGTTGGCCTACTCCATGCTGTCAGGGCGGCGTCCGACTCTGTCAATGGACTGCGACATGCCCCCGCCTACACACAGACGCACCGCACGCACGAAGGAGCAGAATCTGTGTCTGTCTGTCCACTCCTGTGTGTGTGCGCGCACCAGAAGGTGCTTTTGGATGGCCTTGCTGCGGCTGCGGCTGGGCTGACGGCCCTGCTACGGGCACCCACACACGCCCCTGTGCACCCACACACACACACGCGCGCGCAGAGAGAGAGAGAGAGAGAGAGCAATGGGAGGATACTATACTTGTGGCTGGTTTGGTGAGTGGATGGCTTACACCGCGTGTGTTGAAGAGCTGCCCGAGCCACTCGCTGAGGTCACCCGACGCCCCCAGCTTCTCGGGCTTGCCGCGAAACCACCTCTCATGGATGTCGCCGGGCGTCGTGCCGCTCATGTCGGACAAGTGGGAACCCTTGAAGCCACACTGATAGAGAAACGTACATCGCAACAGCAACGATGTGTCAGTGTGTCTGTGTGTGTTGCGATGAATGATAGGATAGGTACCTCTCGGATGATCTGCAGGACGTCCTTGGCCAGCTGCCTCTTCTCATCTCGCTTCAAGGAATTGACCAGGCCGGTGTGGTCGACGTCGCCAAGAGGTATCTCGACACAGCCGGGAGGAGAAGGCCCCTCTTTCTCTCCCTCGGTAGTGTGGTGCCCAGGCTCAATTTTGACTCCCTCTTCCGTTCTCTCCCTCTTGGCCGGCTCAGCGGCCGCTGCTGCTTTCGGTGGTTGTGGCGGTCGGGACGGCTGGTTGGTAGTCCTGTTTGGCACCCGTGGCTCCTGCTTGGCGACGGCAGGAGGAGCACTGGCTGGGATGCTGGACGGTGCTGCTGGTGGTGCCTGCCTGCTGCCATCCATCGGCCGGTCCACTTCCAGCCCGTTATGCATCGGCTGGTCCTCTTGCGGAGAGGGATCGGCATCTGGGGGCTGGCGGTTCAGTGGTGGGAAAACGACGCCATGGTGCTGGTGGTCGGTGGCGTCAGGCATTGCTGCGTCCTCGGCAGCAGACACACGGGGTGTGGGGGGCCGGACAGGGGGGCGCACGGCAGCCGCGAGGAGGGGAGGGGGAGGGGGAGGGGCGGATGGGCCATGGAGGGATACAGCTGCTGCCGAAGTAGGCGGAAGAAGCAGTGGGCCCTGAACGCACCCAGACCCACATTGACGGCCAATGTCGTTGCCTGCCTGGATGCCTCACCGTGTGTGGTGGGGCGTCGGCCATCTCTGCTGCATCTTCGGCCTGCTCATGCTGCTGCTGCTGCTGTGGTGGTGGTGTTGGTGGTGGTGGTGGTATGCCCTCAGCGTGCTCCTCCGCCGCATCGCCGCCCTCCCCCTCTCCCTGGCCGCCCTCGTCGCTGCTGTCCTCGAAGTCGTCGATTGCACGCTCCCACCACTCCTGCCCGAGTCGGCTGGGATGTGGCTGCGGATGGTGCGACTGTGATCCAAGAGACAAACGGGGCGCAGCCACGAGAGGGCCAGGGGCAGGCAGAGGACCCTGGACATGCCATTGCGGCGGTTGGGCTGGTTCAGACGCCGCTGCGTCTCCATTGCCCATCTGCTCGTCAGCCACTGCATCCATCCATCCATCCTTCCTCTCTTCCACTGACTCACCAGGTTGGGTTGCGCGCCTGGCCTTGGCCGACGCCTTGACGTCGAGCACGAGATCGCCGTCACCTGAATGCAGCCAGCCACACCCCACACAAAAGGAGAGCGTCTCCCCCACCCCATCTGATTGTTCCTTCGTCCGTCACTCACTCACTCACTCACTCACCTTTGTCCCGCTTCTTCACCGATAAGGCAAAGGTGACGCCATCGGGCTGCCGTGCGGCAGGCACAGGTACAGCTGGTGCTCTCTGCTCCTCCTCGGCTACATGACAGACACGCACACTTGTCCACCATCGCTTTGCGTCTTTCTGCGTGTGTGTGTGTGTCTGTGTGTGTGCTTGCCTTCATCGCCGTTCCCAGCGCCGTTCTTGTCGTCATGATTGCTCTCGCGGACAGACCCACCACCCACTGGATGAGTTGAATCCATTCATCCATCCATTCACCAACGGCCATCCATCAGATTCTCCGCTCACCGTGTGGTATTTTGCGGCCGATGATGCGCCTGCCGGCCTCCTCAGTGAAGCGGAACTTCTCAACACCGTGCTTGAGCACACTCTTGACCTTGTAAGTGAGCGACGGGGAGAAGCTCCACGCCTTCTTGGTGCCTTTGGTGCGGGTGGCCACGCCATGGACATAGTAGCTGTGGCTGTTTGGGCCGCTCCCACTCCCAGCGAGAAACGGCCCTATGGTGACGTTGACGGCGTCGATGTTTGACGTGGGAGAGGGGGAGGGGGCGGGGGTGAAGGTGGCCGTCACGTGAGGGTGTTGGTTGAGGCGGGAGAAGGCGCTGCCCTTGACGCTGTCCTTGAGGTGCATGTAGTGGCGCTCGCAGGAAGTACAGACGTCCTCCGGATCACCGCCACCAGCAGCAGCCAGATCTACATGTATGGCACATGCAACCAAGATGACACGTCTGCCTTGCCTTCCTGCCTGAGTGTGTATGCGCACCTGCTGGTCCGTCGGGCCTGTGTTGTTCATCACTGTCATTCTCCTCCTCAAAGTCGGTCACTAAAACCACAACGAAGGCATATACAGACGCACATAGAGGAACGATCGACGTACGGAAGCAACGCAGAGGCGTGTATATACGCACAGATCCTTGCGTGTCGTACCTCTTGCGCCGGCCCGACTGCTCATGCCTGCATGAAGGCCGACCGGTCTGGGCCTCCGGGGCTCGCGCTTGACGAGCCCGGATGTGACTCAACAGTGTGAGAGGCCGACGAGGGCGAAAGATCAAGGCATTTTCTGTGGAGATCTTCCTCCTGCTAAAGCTCGCGATCTGCGGCTGACACACACACACACACACACACACATGACGGCTCATCGATGTGTGTGTGTGTGTGTGTGTGTGTGTGTCAGCCGCTGAAGGTGGCGGTTTGCTCGGCAGCGACTCGCAAGTAGATGAGTCGGTCAGTAACTGCAACGAATGGAAGGCCTCCCATTAGACACTCGTCACCGCTTGATTGTGTTGCCTCATGTGTGTGTTTAGGTTGGTGTGCTGCGCAACATCTCCGACACTCTCACTACGCTAGAGGGACTACACTCACAGGTAGCTCTCTCTCTCTGTCACCTGCGGCACAAACACACCACATCAGCCATGCCTTCGCTATTTGTGTGTTCTGTGTGTGTGTGTGTCAGGGGCCGCCGGAGGCACTCAATTACCTGTCGACGAAGGCCGCGGTGAGCGACCTGAGAGGGATGTGTAAGTGTGACGTGTGTGAGTGAATGCGGCATGTGTGTGTGTGTGTGTGCAGGAGTCGCCCATGAGAGCATCTCGAGTCAAGATGGCCAACGGTGCGCTCTCGAAGCTCTTCGCGTCCATGGAGGCTTACAATTCTGCCGTGTCGGATCTCAAAGGATTGGCTCTGGTGGGTGGGTGGGCATCAGTGGATGGATGCTGTGTGTTCATCTTGCCCTCTGTGGATGCGTTTGTGTGATTGATGCGATGCGATGTGTGCAGCTGGAGGGCAACTTCAAGAAGTTCGCACTCACGTCGTCATCCGCCGCCGCTCCTGGTGGAGGTGGTGGAGGTGGTGGTGGTGCCGTCCCCTCCAGCCCACACTTGTTCGTGCAGCGGCTGTACGGCAGGCTGCCACCGGAGCTCCACCACACACTCGCCAAATTGATCGGTCCAGAGGGCCAGGAGGCCACCACCCTCACCCAGCTCAGCAACACCATGGCCAGCACGTCACACGCCGGCAGCAGTGCAGTCGAGACCGCCGTGACGTCGGCCATCGACGGCCTCATCAGGAACAAGGGACTGGAGAACATCATCGGCTACCAAACGCTGCGTCAGTCCACCAGTCGCCGGCGTGTGTTTCGGCTGATCCGTCTGCGGTACGTGCTGGAGGTGGGGGGCGACTGGTCGGGCAGTGTGGCGCTGCTGCGGCTTGCTAAGAACCTCAAGCGGATCCAACAGCTGCCCCTCCAGCTGGGTGAGGGCGATGTGAGGCGTGCGGGCACCAAGGAGGATATCGACAGCCGACTGGCGAGCATGCGGCAGTATGGCCTCTTCGGCAATCGCCTAGATGGCGACTTGGGGCTGACACGGGGGGCGGCGGGTGAGGTTGTGTGGGGGGGTCGGACATGGGTTGTTTGTCGGGAGCGGCTGGGCGGGATACCGGTGAAGGTGCACAAACCTGAGACAGTGCCCGCCGAGTACAGAGATACCTTCGACCCCAGCGACCCTCCGTGCCGATGTAAGAGGCATGAGCAGGTGTTATGCTCACTTTTCGATGTCCGTCTGTCTGTCTGTCTGTCTGTTCGTCTGTCTGTCCGTCTGCAGGCATCTATCACGAGTATCGTAGCTTCCGCGAGATTGTGATGACTCGGTATGTACGCAACAAACGCATGCGATCACAATAAGGCAGCGTGTCGCATTCCGTGCCTTCCCTCCTTTGATCTTCTAGTATGCTCCATGGGGGACCTTGGGAGAGTGTGACGGTGGCCCGTCATCCTCCGTCGTCTGCTCCCTCCTCCCGCATCGGTGAGCTC
>CDMY01000648.1:0-36746 GCA_001179505.1 Vitrella brassicaformis | reverse complement strand
CGATGGGTGGAGGCTCGCCGCTCCAGTGGATCTGACGGTATGATGGTCCGGTGGCTACGGACACCTGCAGTGCCACAGTGACGTACGTACAGCACACACATACAAATGTCAGCGTCGTTGATGGTGAGTGTCTTTTGGTCTGCCCCTCACCTGCTGTGCGTTGGTGTCCTCACTCGGCGCCGCCGCCTCACTGGTCGGTTTGGTGTCCTCACTCGGCGCCGCCGCCTCACTGGTCGGTGTGAGCTCGACCTGAACACTCGGATGGATCGAGGGAGGAACGAACGAGGTCAGGTGGAGAAATGTGATTCGTTCCCCCGACCCCACCCACCTACCTGCTGCTGCGATGCCGTGTACGGCAGGTACTCCATGGCTCGTGCTGCCAGCCGCTTGATGCACCGCACTATCCCCAGCCCACTCTCCGTCATGATGTCGAGGAAGGGCGGCACTGCTCCATAATTGACGACCGCCGCATACATGTTGTCCGCCGTCATGATGTCGAGGAGGTGCGGCACTGCTCCACTATTGACGACCGCCACGACATGGCCAGCCGTCCCTTCATTCACAGACACACGGGTGACGTTTGCAATCAGGGACGATTGCTGGTATTTCGTTCTTACCCTCATTGATCATACTCGTGAGAATATGACAGGCAGTGTAGTGCGCTCGCGCGAGATGCAGCGCGCGAAGACGGAGCCAGAACCCGTTGGTCGTCGGTTGCTGCTGCCGCAAGACCTCGTTGCTCGTCGGTATCTGCTGGTGCATGATCTCGTTGGTCGCCGGTGGCTCCAGCAGCTTGCTGAGCCGTGGGATGACACCACACTCAGCCAGCACGTCACGATGGGCATCGGTACCTGCATGGACACACAACACTCTCTCCCCCTCTCCCCCTCTCTGCGTCAGGGCAACTGACCTTGTGCAATGTTGGCTAACACAGTTAAAGCGTTCTCTGGAATTCCACACATAGCCCACTCCCCCGCCGCCAGCTTCACCAGCCACTCACACACCCCCGTCGCCACCACAGCATCGCGAAGCTCATCGTCGACCCTGCCGTTACTGATGGCCGCCAGCGCCGACACGGCTTCATCCAGGAGGCCGCGCTCTTGGTGAAGCCAGTGTGTGCGGATGATGTTGGCCAGCAAGGGCACGAACGGCGCGACGGCATCGGATGCGGGTGGGTGGGGGTTCCGGAGGCACAGCCTCCACATTAGGTCTGCACCCAAGCGGAGCACCACGAACGACGTTTTCTCGCGCATCGTCGTCTGCAGTCGCTCGAGGACTCCCAGTTGCAGAATGTTGCCGCGCTGCTCGCCCAGGAGTATTGGGTCGCTGAGATTGGCCAGTGCCTTCATTGCCGCCAGACACACGCCTTCGTCGGGTGACGACACCAGCTGCACGAGGTGCGGGACGGCACCCGCGTCGATGACGGCCTGCATCTCTGGCGGGATGTGATGTCGTCCAATGCGATTTCGTCCAGTGGGGATGCCGACTGATGCGATGTCGTCCAGTGCGGATGCCGCCTGTTGCTGGTGGTCGGGGTGGCGGTCGTCGCCCAGCTGCTCCTTCAGCATCGGCAGGATGTCTGCATCAAAGGCCTTCTGGGTGATGCACGGCACATGCCTGAGGGAAACCAGCTGGACGAGTGGCTGCAGCAGCTGCGAAGTGCTGTCGGGAGTTGCGGCGATGCTGGTGGAGATCTCGGTCATGACGGCAGAGATCTTGGCCTCCACGGCTTGAAGGCCTCGTTCGGCCACCATCTGGTTGTAGCCCTCCTCCGTGCGGATGGATTCCAACAACGCCGACGCGTTGGCCGATGCGCCCTGGGGCGACACGGAGAGGGGCGCTGCGTCGTGGTCTCCACCGACTCCATTTCTACTCTTGCGATGGTACGCGGAAGCCGCTGCGCGAAGAAAAAAGAGCGCAAAATCGGGGAGTCCACTTGCGCATAGTCCCCTCCTTTGCGAGCTTGGCGGCGATCGCCCTGCGATGCGGCATTTGTGGGGAATTGTCGTATGTGGGTTGGTACGCGACGGAGTGTGACTCCTTTGTCATAGTTGCACTGAAGATCTGGTTTCCCTCCATTCCGTCTGTAGATCCGCGGCCGTTAGCGGCCGTCCATCGTCTCACCGTGGAAGGTGAGTGAATGGATGGGCAGGGATACACCACACAGCACCTCTGTGTGTGTGTGTGTGGTCTATAGTGATGATGTCTGCACAAGACGGCGACAGCGCTTCCGGTCCTCGACCATATCAATGTGCCCCGCACATTTCAGTCAGTTTATGTGCGTGCTGACGGACCGACTGACTGACTGACGGACAGCACTGACCTTACCGGCCCACTACGTACACACGCACACTCTGCATCTCTCTAAAAGACCAACCTCTCTCTCCGTGTGTGCGCGTCAAAAAGCGCACACACCACACACCACACACAGCCGGACGGACAGCAAAAGATACGCACGTCAGGTCAGCAGAGAGTCACGTGAGTCAGTAAAAAGGTGACGAGAGAGGAAAGGAAGCTTAAGCAAGCACCGGTCCCGCACCCATAGGAGTGGAAGGAGACATTCGTCATTCACTACCTGCCTGGCTGCTTGTTCTCTTGCTTTTCATCGACGATCGAACGGACGGTCCCTGCCACGCCACGAGACAAATAAATGGTTTGTGTAGCATCAACGTACTCAAAGTGGTCTGTTCTGGAAGCTTCTCTCCATTTGACCACCGACCACCAATCTCATTCTCATCCCACCCTCATTGAGCGCTTTTCGCCAATGGTTCCCGTCTAAGGACGACGCCGATATTTGGCGGCGAGCCATCACAGTTTCCTCAGAAGCACGGCCCTCCAGTGGCCGACACGGTGCGCTAACACCGACACGAGGCAGGCAGAGAGAGAGAAAGAGACAGCGAGACGCCACACCGCATCGTGCGTGTCATGAGTGTGTCTCTCACTTTCTCGTGTGAGTGATGTTTCGTGATTTCAGTTTGATGAATGGCTCTCCCACTCAGCAGCAGAGCCACACACAATCCTTCAAGCCGGGGTGGTTAGCCCCAGGAAAAGACACATCAGCCAACAAGTAGGCAGAAAGAATGCATAGAAATGGTTGGCAGGTGGATTGGATTGGGGAAGACACAGCGTACAACGTCCACAACGGCCCGTTTCTTCTCTCATTTTTCCCCTTCTTTTTTCTCTTTCCCTGTTTTCCTTTTGCTTGCTCTTCTTAGCTGTTTTCTTTTAAACGAGAGATGGATGCATAGGTGGTTGAAGTGCTGTTGGCTGAAGCATCAATCGCTCAGTTAAGCAGAGCGGCTGGAATGAGAACGCAGGAGGCGGCTTCAGTCGCCAGTCTGTCTGTCAGTCACTCAGAACTGCGCGACAGCAAGCAGCTTGTCGATACAGCAAGTGGACTGTCGATATCCCATTTAGTGAGACACGAAGGCGAGGCCCGAAGCCGAGCATCTGTCGGACCGGCGAAAGCGATTAGTGCAGAGGCCATCCCTTAAGGGTGCTCGGATCGCCAACGACACTGTGTGTCTCTGAGTGGGCACACAGGAACGCACAGAGAGAGAGAGACATGAGCACTGTATGGATTGCACGTGTTGTGTATCTTGGCTACTCAGCATAGGAAAAGAATGGGGAGTCAGAGATTTTGGACCGACTCTTTCCCAATGGGGGCTGCCAAGTCAAAGTCAAACACAGGTGGGTGGGCGAGTGAGTGGGTCAGTGGAGCTGTGAATGTGCGCATCCTTGTGTCAGGAAGCTGTTGGAAGCGATCACGGAAGTGTGTGGCATGCCATACCGCAGCAGAAGTTCCGCCCCATCTGCTCGGCCAACGACAAGCTCGACAAAGAGCCCTGGGACAACGTCAAACGCGACATGATCGACAAAAAGGTAAGTAGGGTCTGCACATCCATCGATGCCCTCATGTCAGTTCCTCTTTCTTTTTCTCTTTGGCAAGGGTTGAGAGCAGAGGTGGCTGACCGCATAGGGGAGCAGAGATGGTTGGCCGCCTCGACACTGTGACCGACCTACTCAAGAGCACATCAGTCGGGTGAAAGACGGAGGCAGCCAGCAGGCAGGCACACCGGGACGGAGGGAGGCAGGGAGGCAGGGAGGCAGGGAGGCAGGAAGGCAGGTAGGCAGGTAGGGAAATGATTTGTTCGCGCGTCGTCCGCGCCTTTCTCTCCGTTGTCGTCCCTGTTTGCCGGGCATGCCGTTTGTCCCGGTTCGCCACGCAGCCAGTACTGATGAGAAGCGACGAGTGAGAGCCCCCGCAGTGAGAAGGAGGAGGGCAATCGAGACTCCCCTCCAATATACACCCCACGCTGCCCGGACCATTCACAAGACCTACATGGGCAGAACAACAGACGTCGAGAGAGACACGTGTGGCCAGCGTGTTGTGTATGCGCCGCGTTTGATTGTACACACAGTCACCCAGTGCACCCATCCGCTACGTGTGCTTGTGATGCCACGCGCATGGGGCTGTGATCAAGCCAAGGTGAGGTGTGTGCCGCAAGAGTGTCAGGAGGTGTGTGTCGCCGCCCCTTGCTTGTGAAGAGACAGACAGACAGACCAGGACTGAATGAATACATGCATGCATCCATCATGCATGGCAGCTGGAAAAGGCAGGTGGCGGTTAATTGCTGTGTGTGGTGGATGGGTGGACTTCCACGTACACGGACGGATGCATTTGTGTATATTAGAGCGACAAGTATTGACTTGTACATGTGTATTTCAACTAGCGTCTCATTGTCTCTGTCGATGCTAGTAACGCATACTTGCTTTTTAGCTATGACGAGCTTTCTGGCTGGTGTTCGGCGCAGACGACATAGTCAAACCCAAACGAGTGCGTCTGGTCGTTGCTGCAAGGCTTCCGTGTCTCTTGGGACAATTGGTCGAGATACTTCGCCATTTCATCGGCAAGCTGAGTATCGGGAAAGAAGGGCAATTTGTCCCTCCCCACTTGGATCTACAACCACCAAAGTCAAGAAGGAGGTGGAGAATCTGCCATTAGCTAAGTTGAAGACGAACCTGACGCTCGACTTGTCGAGCTGAATAGACATTGGGCCATCGCTCGCTCGCGTCCATACGACATTTGACCTGCTCTAGTTGACGATGAACCCATTCCTGCGGATACTCACGGTAGCATCGATGGCCAGCGAGAAGAATACACGCATCTCGGACTCTCGCAACTTGCTGGAGGAGCTCGGTCGCCTTGGACGTCGGCTCGCTGTTCGAGAACGGTTCAAGTCCGACAACGTACAGCCATCCGCCCGGCTTGAGGTGCTGAACGAGGCGAGAAAAGATTCGATCTTGAAAATAAGGTGAGAATCCGTCTATTGCCCCGATGAGGTAGTCGGCGGCAATGACATCGGCTTGAAAGTTGCTGAGAAATGTCGAATCGGCCCAATCTCCAGTGAGTATCTCATCTTGGGGCCGCAGCTTATCCTTGAATTGTTGCTGTAGGGCCTCGGCCTGACTTGGACTCGCTGTGACGGCGACAAGCTTCGCAGTTTTCTTCTGCTGCGCCACAAGCCACGCCAGAGAGTGCATTCCGGTGCCAGCGTCAAGAACAGTACCCCAGCTTGTTGTATCCGAGCGGTCGCGTTGTTCGAGTGACTTGTCTAGATGATGAGCAATGAATTGGAACAAGAGATCCCCCGGCTCTTGTGAGGACGATGATGTGTTGCCTGCCGTCTCCCCTTTAACAGAACGCCGCAACACAGACATGCATTCGAGGGAAGACATGACGCCATAAGACATGCAAAACATGAAGGCGTGGCTGATGTTATGCTGGCCCACCATCCTGCGTGTATCCGCCGGCCTCTTTCGTCGGCTTCTGTGCTGCGGTATGCACACACACATACATTAACAGAGAGATACACATGCACACAGGCATTCACAGAGGGTGGGAAGTATCTCTGACCGTTTTCAAGTTGAGTGGTGTTCATGTGAGCCATGGCGGCTTCAGGGAAGGAATAAGGAACGTCGCAGACTGCCAGGCACACGAATGACATTGGTCTCTACAAAAGGAGCATATGTATGTGCGTGTGGACTTGATCACTCACCATTCTGGTCGGGGCACAGCTTGAACATGCGGTGGGCGTTATCAAAGCTGGTTGCGGCTGTGCGGATCAGCCGGACGGCGGCAGTGTTCAGTTCGTGGGCCGCAGTAAGGGTGGCCATGGTGTGGTTGAGCTGCAGCTGCACCGATGAAATCTGCGGGGCACCTGCCAACACACGCCACATTGCAATGTGGGATGGCAGGGCAGTCTGAGGTGGGTGGGGGCGGTCACCTACCGAGCTCATGAGCGGCCACCGACATCTCTAGGGCCATACATCACAGAAAACAGCCATACAAATGCACACAATGGAAGCAGGTCGACCTGCCATGATGCATGCCGGCGGTGTGTGTGCCCCCGCTTGGCTTACGTCGGTCATAGTTGCGCTGGGCCGCCAGGAGAGGCTGCCCGATGGCGGAGAGGCCGACCAACAGGACGGCAGCGAAGTTGAAACGACGCATCGAATGTCGGAAACGATGTGTGCGTACACTCGGGCCACTTAGAGATGTTTGGACGGACGCAAAGACTGCTACGGACGGACGCAAAGAGCTGCTAGGCGGGGGATGTCTCGGGGATTTCGGCGAGACGCCCGAGGGGGCGAGACGCCCACCGAAATGCGCCCATCCCCTTCCAAGATGATAGTGGACAGGCATTTCTTCGGTCATCGTATGTGTGTGATCGGTCTGAGCCTGAGGAAACGGCCAGACCATTGTGTCTGCAAGTTGAGGCAGAAGGACGGACACGGTGAGAGTGGGGGGAAGCCAGCGAATGGATCATCGACTCAATCAACACGCCGTGAAGGGAGCCATCATGTCCACGGCCCCGCTGAAGCTACACACACCCACCCACTGGCGCGGCTACATACATAATACCAGCCACTGACTCACCCATCCGCTGCTTTCTACACGTCGGTCCCTCAGTCACTGGTCGGCCGTGTCGCGAGTGAGGGCGTATGTCATCATTGAGCAGCCCCCCACCTTGACCACGTGGATGCGCCGCAACGCGCGCAGACACGACAACACACATCGACCTGCACAGAACACCCACAGGCAAGCGGGGCACACAAAGAGAGGCGTCCGTCACACGAAAAAACAGGTGTCTGAAATTCAATGGCTGACATCTCCGTGGCTCACCTGTTGCATCGAGGCGGATGGCGTCGATTGTTTTGGCGTCGTCGTCACTGAAACAGATATACTTCCTCAGATCGCGACTCTCACCCTTGCGGTACGCCTGATGGATGGATTATTCACACACATAGACAGACAGTGACGGTCTCATCCATCCATCCATCCATCCACCTGTCTGTCTGTCTGTCTGTCTATTTGTCTGTATGCATCAGTCAGCCGACGTCACCGTCACGTACATGTGCGTCGCGGATATCGTCGGCTGTCCTGAGCTTGTCGGGCGAAGTGTCCAGCAGCCGATACTTGCGCACCAAGAACGCGTCCAGGGCATCTATGGCGCGATTGAGACGCTGCACACGACGCCACGCCATACAGGCAGGCAGACATGAGTGAATGCACCTCATGGGTGAAAGGGTGGCTGACGTCTAGCGATAGACGGCCTCGCTGGTATTGTGGTACGCTGTTGAGCTCGTGCTCCGTCACCTTGCGGATGGCCGGCACCTGCACCATGCGCCCACCACACGCAACAAGAGCAGCACAGATATGCACATCTTCTTTGCGCAATCATGCAGCTGCCCCTTTCCCTGCACCCTCTCACCTGCCGCCGGTTTGTGTCCTTCCGGCCTGCTACTGCAGCTACTGGTGGCTGTGGTTGTGGGTTGTGGGGTGACTCCTTCCCGCCCTCACACCTGCACACAGAGACCACCACCCACCCGATGCATACACTGAACCACCCCCACAAGTGCGATGTGACCGTCATTGTGACGTCAACAACATCATGGTTGCATCACATGGTTGCATACGTACGCCGCGTGGGTCAGGTTCGCTGTCCCGGTGCAAACGCGAGATGCGATGGCGACCAGAGGGCTGATAGTCTCCTGTTGTGCCTTCACGCTCGCATCGTAAGCATCCTGCACACACCATCCATCCACATATCAGAGATCTGGCGTCTGCTTTCAGCTGTTGATTATCTGTCGATGGGCCACCTGCAGCGTCTTGAGGTGTGCACGTTCGTCCTCGAGTCGACCCTCCAGAAGCTCTGCCACGCGCTCTGCATCGGTGAGTGCAGCGTGAAGGGCCGTCAGGTGAGCAGGGCTCTTTTCATCCGCCGATGAGAGGAGGGCCAGATCCTTCACACGATGCACGCGACGAGAGAATTCTGACGCCACTAGGTCCACCATTTGGTACTAACAAGCTGATGCCCTGACAGAATTTACAAGCGGAAGCGGGGAAATGGGGAGTCGAGAGGCCAGCAATGGAGCTGCGGCGTCGACGTCATTCGTCGCCCCCTTCTCTGCCAATCCACGACAAGAGAAATGGACCAGCCACACAACGACAGCCGAATGAGGGAGGCAGTATGTTCCACCAGTTCCTTGCTGCGGCGATGGCGGGAGCTGCATTGTTGTGGCTCATCGGCACCATCTACATGGATTCCTTCTCCCCTGGCAAATCCGGGCCGTCGCATGCCCCTGTGGACGTCCCTGCGGCTCGGCGGCCTCCGGTAGCGTCTTCAGCTTTCCACCATGATGAGGACCGCCCAATCTACCGAGGAATGTTTGCCTTCTCTGGACAAGATGCACTGCTGTGCTCGACGTCCATTCCAGCCCACGGCAGCTTGGTGTTCTCCGGTGTGTTGCAATGGAGTCCCGGAGAGAGCTTGACAGCGTCGGTTGTCTTTGCCAGCGATGGATGGGTCGAAGGGTCGTGCTGCGGCCAACAGGGCCTGTCCGACGGCATCGCCTTTGCTTTCAGCATCCTTGATGACGGACGGGCCCAGCTCCAGGTCTCAAGGAAAAGAAGTCGCACTGTTCGTCTTCGCAGCTCCCATCCTGTGGTGGCTCCTCGCTTGTGGAGCCGCATTGGGTTTGCAGTGCTGCGATCGCAGTGTTCCCCGTCTTCTCGTTCTCTGCCGACGATGCGCCTTCTTGTCCTGTCCAATGAAACCGTCGTGGCGGACTCTGGCCTTCTCTCCCCGCTCGACTCTGCACCAGAATGTGTGTCTGTGGATGGTATCGCTGGGAGGGAGCACGGACGACTCAAGAGGGGCTGGCCGTCTCACTGGCTATTCGCTGGGATCCATCGCGCTTGGGCGGCTGTTAATTCCTTGCCTGCAGTGCTGTATTGGGCCACCACAAGGCGAGGGGCGACGGAGAAAAGGCGCGTGGCTGACCAGCTGCTTTCGTCTTTCATTCTAGGGCAGCCACCGTCCACTGAAAGCATATTGGAGAGAGCCAATCCTTCGGGAATGGCCTATCGCATGGCTGGGCTACGTGGAAATGTAGCAGAGGCGCGGCTGATCAGCTTTCCCCTGAGCACTGTGGCATTGACGCCATCATCCCCCTCTCTCGCTCATCTGAACGTCAGCAGCATCTTGGATTTCCACAGCATTTCTCTCTTGAGCCTGTACGCCAGCCAGGAGAGTCCTCTCCTTTCGGCCATGGCCGTGAGATTGGCAGCCGGGGGCGATACATCCACACAGGATGGCTTCAATTACCCAACCAGTTGGTGGCAAGTGTCAATGTGGCTCACATTTGCCCCAGACCTGACGCCACGAAACGCAGCAACCTTCACCAGAGTGAGACATGTCCTTCACGCTTCATCCGGTGACAGCAGAGAACCCGAGCGTGGAGGCCCTCGAAAGTGGCAAAGCGACCCGCATCTCGCCTCGCCTATCTTTGAACAAGAGAAGGGCGAAAAGCACGGGAAGGGTGAAAAGGAAGGGCCGGGGGCCACTCAAGACGGCGCATTCCCACGCTCATGGCTGGCAAACTTCAGCCAAGAAGAGCTTCTGCTCTCTCAGGCTTTCGCTGACTACTGGCAAGAAGAGGTAACAAAGAAATCATGATTATTCCCTCAGCTGGCATATGGCCTTGATTTCCGTTCGTCAGGCCGTCTCTGCAATGCAACATAGCTGGCGAGGGTATAAGCTCTTTGCGTGGGGACACGACGAACTTCTCCCATTGTCAAAGAAACACAAGGACTGGATCGGGTCAGGCATTCCTACAGGTGTCTTGTGCGGCATTCATTTGTACGCGCTGTTCTCCTCATATGCAGTGCAGGAGTTACCCTGATCGACTCGCTGTCGACTCTGTGGTTGATGGGCCTCCACGAGGAGTTCAGGCAGGTGGGCTGGAAGAGACACACGAATACGAATCATCACACAACGATGGCATCTGTCAGTCGATTTTCCGTGTGTATTGTCTATATAGGGTGAGGCGTGGGTGCGACAATACTTGGACCTCGACAAGGCTGGGCGTGGCAGCGTCTTCGAGATCACCATCCGGCTGCTGGCCGGTCTGCTTTCCGCCCACGCCCTGTCCGGCTCGCGTGTGTTCTTGGACAAGGCAAAGGATCTGGGGATGCGCCTGCTGCAAGGATTCGTCACACCGGCTGGGTTTTTTCTGTAATGCGAGCAGTCGAAAGCTAGACCGGAACGCGGCCAACTGTGTCAGTTCGTCTGTGTCTTTGCTCTCTCTCGATTTGGGTTCAGCCGGGAGATTGTTTTGGGCAACGGCACAGCTGTGTTGGACACGGAGGCCCCCATCCTTTCAGAGCAGGGCAGCATTCAGCTTGAGATGCGGTACCTGTCATATCTCACCAAAGACAACAGGCATGCCATGGCAGTACAGCCAGAGTGGTATGCGATGGTTCATCCATCGGCAGCCGTTCTGCTGTTCAGATTTCAGAGAGCTGCGGACCGAGCGCTGCGGGCCATTCGAAAGGTGGTCCACGCACACGAGAGCAAATCGTATCTGACCACTGCTTACCAATACCAAACGTTGGCATATCAGGCTGCTGAAGCGAGCGAGGTCCATTTACTACCATGCCGACTAAGCAAGACCGATCCCCCGTGTGCGCTAAGCGAAAATGCACCGAACACGTGCTCTTGCTTTGTTTTGTTTGTCTTGTCAGTGTTCAGTGGCTATAAGATATCGATGTCCAGCGAGTCAGACTCATACTACGAATACCTGCTCAAACAGTACATTCAGACAAACGAGGTCGGCTTGCATCTACCGAATTGACCGAACGAAACCCGTCTGCCTTGCAAGTCCGTCTCTTCGATTGCGTGCAGACAGAACAACACTTCCTGGACGGCTGGGTGAGCGCTGTCCGAGACATGTTCGAGTACCTCACGAGCGAAACGAAGGTGTCGCGGCTGCTCTTTCTCTTTGAGGTTGAGGGCCCAGCGAGACACTTCTTCCACCACCACCTCACCTGTTAGCACAGCGGGTCTATGAGTATTCCGCTGACCAACACAATGCTCTGCAGGCTTTGTGCCGGGTATGGTCCTTCTGGGAGTGCATGTGCTGGAGAAAGACCACAACAGGCAGCTGTGGAGTGGCATGAACGTCACTGCCGCAGAGCTGGCCCGGTGGAGGTCGCAGGCCCACGGGCTGGCCCGGACATGCTATCACATGTATGCCAGGTCGCCCACAGGTGGGCCAGTGGGTGGGTGAGAATTTGTATGGAGCACTTATTTGACTGGTGCACATGCGCGTCTTGATAGGCGTGGGTCCTGAGTTTGTCCGTCTGAAGCCCGAGATGGAGATGGAGGACAAAGAAGACCTCACCTATCCCGCCAGAGGGGCACACTATCTTCTCAGGTAAGGCCAGGGGATTCAACCATCGATGTGCCACTTACGCACACGATCAAGTACCCTGTCCTTGATTGCCATGTAGGCCTGAGGCCGTGGAGTCGCTGTACTATTTGCATTACTTTACGGGCGACCCCAGGTATCGCGTGTGGGGCGCTGCCATGCTCCAGGCCATACTCACTCACTGCAAGACCGACGTTGCCTTCGCCGCTCTGGAAGCGGTCACAGAGGTCTGTTGGATGCAAGCAGACAGGAAGGGGCTGGCATGAGTTTTGTGACTGTGTGTGTGTGTTCTATATGGCAGGTGCCTCCGAAGCGTCTGGATCAGATGGAATCTTTCTGGACTGCCGAGACCCTCAAGTACTTTTTCATGCTGTTCGCACAGCCGACTCATCCAGACGCCGCCAGCGGACCTCAAACTGGTTGGCTTGACTTGTCCAAGTGGGTGCTAACCACAGAAGCACATCCTTTCCCCATCCTCCAAAACTTCAGTCGCGCACCGTTCGTGTAATGGACTTCACACCAGTCATCATGTGATTCATAAAGTCATGCGCCCGTCCTCACATCATCACATGGACACACACACACGACGGAAAAACTCGCCCTCATTGTCTGTCTCGTCCCCTCCTTCTAACAGCCCGTCCCTCCCTCGCAGCTTTGGTACGATGTGATATCACCTAGCTAGTCAGTGCTCGTCTCGGCCCTTTGCCAGCCTCGATGCCTTGACTCATTGGCTCGTCCTTTTCGGACAATCTGCATGAACCACATGATGTGTAGTCTACCTGCTGCATGATGTGACGACTCCAAAACGCCGGCTTCATCCACCGCCACACACACGAGAAAGATATGTAGGTGGCTTGACAAATGCATGCTGCGACTGCATGTCTGTCTGTGTATCGGTTCCATGGACTAGCGACAACCGAGGCTCTCTCTCTGCCTGCTGTGTCCCCCCACGTGTGAGACTGAGATCGCACAAGGGACAGAAGCTGAAGACGACACCTGAGCATGCGACCGGCAGACGACTGCTCTGTTGTCACCTGCATCTACTCAGATAGGGCTCTCATGGCTCTCATAACACCACTCATAACACCACTCGCCCTCGAATTTTCTGCCGCCCGTCTCGTGGTCGTACTCGATGCCGTAGCCATGGCAGGCCGTTCGCCCACTCTCCTTGGCATTTGCGGGCACAGAAGAGAGAGATGGACTCATGTGTGTTGGCGGCGGCAGGATGGTGGGATCTCGCATCCGTCCTCGTAGAACATTGTGCCCTGGCCCTCTTTCTCGCCCTTGGACCATGCCCTTCATACGCCTTGTGGTGGGCGAAGCCACGGCCGCCCAGCTCTGGACGAGGACCGTAGTAATCATCTGGAGAGAGACACACACTGTGGGACACACATGCGTTCCTCCCACGTCTTCTTGAGTCAGAGCGAGAGACCGTATTCGGTGCCGTGTCCGTGTCTCAGCCCATCAAGAAAGCCTCTTTTGTATTTGACGTTGCCCTGCATTGAGAACAGGACATTGACATTGAAAGGAGCGGCATCCGGGAATCCGTGTCTCGCTCACGTTGTGGGAGTGTTCGATGACCTCCTCTCTCTCGCCGATCTCGTCGTCCTTCCGCTGGCACTTGAAGTGAGGGTTGCCGTCAGGAAAATAGGCGATGCCGACTCCGTTGCGCCTTCCCTTGCTCCACTGGCCCTCGTACTCTTCCTCGTTGACCAAATGCCACCGTCTTCTCCGTAGCACTCGATGCCCTTGCCGTGGAACACACGCTCGCGCCACTGTGACCCCTCCCTCATCGCCGGCAGCGGTGCCGTACGCCCACGTGACGCCCCGCCCCCTCAACACAAACATGAAAATCCACCCATCGTTCCATCCATCCATTCATCCATCCGACCTTCGGGTGTGTGTTTTCACCAGGTCGCTTCCACATTCACCCTCGGACCAGTTGAGCCCCTTGCTGCTGTAGTCAACCTCGCCACGACAGCCCACGAAATGACGGCGAATCTTCACCATTCACCGTCAAGATTCGCAGCGAAAAGGCCATCACGGTGACGAACGGCGGCATCTTTGAGGTCCGAATTCAAATCAAAAACTCAAAAAGATCAACTCAGAAACGTTTCACGTGACCCGGATGGCGCAGCAATTCCCCGTGGATTTGCCGCAGACGGCCATCAGCATGTCTGGTCTGGAGCAGGAACACTCGGAGGTACATGGGACTGACGCACTGACAGCCAAACGATGCCTTCCTCTTCTCTCCTCGTGTGTGTCGCTCCTTGCAGATCAGCTGCCTGATGTACCGCTTGTCCGCACTGGACGCAGTAGATCTCTCATCGCACGTATGTCCTCCAGAAGAGAGCACTCACTGCCCGACATTGGGACAACGAGAAGAGAATTCGCACGCCACCGGTGGCGTTAACGACGTCTGTCTGTCTGTTTGTATGGATGTGTGTGTCATTAATGCATGGCTGCAGGATTGTTCACTCCACATGATAGCTGCGTTGCATCAGTACGCCAAGTTGAGGGCCTCGCTCAAGGCCCTCGTCAAGGCGGCCACCTTCCCTCAGTCACGCACTGATGCATCGGTCAGTGAGCATACCAACCGATACAATTTTGAGCGGATGCGCTGTTTCTGTCTGCTATGGTCAGGCCAAGTTAGATGACCTCTCGGCCGACGCCATGGCTCGTCTGCAGACATCGACAGACCTGCAGTCTGTCGGCCGCCTCAAGACGACTGCACGACTCGTCAACGATCACGTCAAGATGGCCCTTCGTCGCCGACTGACCGTCGCCGTGGACAAGGCGGGTCTGACGGGCGTGGTGCGGTTTGCGCCTCAGCTGGGCGACGGTGGTGAGATGGAGGCGCTGTGGCTGATGGAGGAGGGCGGCAGCTGGGGAGAGGTGGGAAAGGGGCTGCGGGTGGCGGGTCAGTGTGGCTACTGCCAACTGCCCATCACCATCGACGCTGTTGACCTGCAGAAGCACGACACCAAGACGGTAAGGGAGCATCTCACCTCACACAACAGGGGGAGAATAAGGTGCGGTGCATCCATCGTCGTGTGCTCCTGTGTGTCAGGCCTATTTGTCGATGCCCCGTGTGACAGCCCAGTGGATGATCGTCAGTCGGCACGTGGCCTTCCGTCGTGCCAATGGCTAGCAGGACGGTACCTTCGAGCTCTTCCGCGACCCCGCCACCAACGAGATCCGCGCAATCCGCGACGAGCCTGAGTTCGCCCTCACCCTCAACCCGCCCCTGCCCACCACTGCCGTGCACCCCTTGCAGCAGCACCCCTTCCAGCAGCACATCAAGCACGATGACCCGCCCGTCCAGTTTGCCGTCTCCTTCGACGAAGAAGCCGAGGACGGCGGCAGCTGGACGGCAGGCCCAAGTGAGTGCACTCAGGTGTCGATGAGCGCCTTCATCGTGGAGATGATCATCTACCATTACTACTGGAGCGGTCCCCCCGTCCACACCATGCGCATGGACATCGATGGGTAGGTATTCCAGGGGCACACATCGGACGTGGCGGTGGATCGCTGTCTGTCTGTGTGTGCAGTAGCGTGAGGGGCGGCTATTTGGACGGCGTGCTGACGCAGTCGCCCCACACACCACTGGACGGATGCTCAGCTGTCGAGGGGTCGGAAGGGGGCGATGGAAATGTATATCAGACTCATCTGCTGACGGCATTCAACGACCCCTTCATAGCCTGGGTCCGATTCCGTTTCAGACCTGACGACCGTCAGAACGGTGAGTGAGAGAGCTGCGAGTGCGGACAGACAGGCAGACAGTCTCAGTCTGTCCCTTTTCTCATGTGACAGTGAGGGTCACTCTGGTAACGACTGAGCAGCCAGTGGGCAGCCCGGGCGATCCGTTCCCGTCCAGATATCAGCGTGCGGCAGCCCTGGCTCGGCGGTCGTTGGGCCCTGTCGCACCGGTCTTGCTCGCCGGAGAGGCGCCGTAGAAGACAGACACACAGATGACACAACACGGTGAGGGCAGCCAGGACGATGCAAAAAAGGCCGCTGCACGCCCCTCATATGTCTGTTTTTCTGTCGTCCGTGTTGCAGTTGGTGGTGGTGTCAGCCGGTGGATGGACGTGTAGTTTAATGTATATACAGACAAATGCCTTCCTTATACAGACATTGGTTTATCCATGCTTGCCTGTGAGTAAACTGGTCGGCATCTGAGGGGGGCGATCACTTCGTGTGTTCATGAAACAAATGATATGTATGGCGTGAATATGTGAATCCACAAACACACATGCACATATGGCGACTGCACTGCACGCCCGAGTCACTCGTCAATCAAACATGTAGGTACCCACACACGCAGGCGATGCATGTCGCTGACCATACACACACACACCTCTCACACCGATGGATAAAGACGCCTCACGAACAAATCGACGTATGGACGTATGCCTTCCTGTCATCCATCCACCCAGCCCCTGTCAGTGTGTCACCTCAGCCCAGCCACGAGCCTCATCCAGAGACGGGCGCCTCTTCTGCTGCGTGCGTGGTGGCGGCTGGGCCGCGGCTTGATCGATGCTGTGGGGGACAAGAGATTCGGCTTGTGATGATGACAGGAAGGGATAGGGAGGAGGGATGCTGTTCCCCTGCCGACAGACACGCAGCCAAGAGACAGACACAGGGGAATAGATGACTGATTTGACATACAGGTGAGAGTGCATGCCTCGCCTCTTACCATTTGGTCGAGTTGTCTTCTCGTGTCCTTCAGCCCCGCACCGCCCCCCTCAGCCGACTCGCCCATCAACAGCTGGGCACACAACACAACACAACCCAATCAGCAACGACGTTGCCTTGGTGTGTCTCCTGTGTCTGTGTAGCTGCTTACGTCTTTGAACGCATCATCGGACGTCTCTTCTGGCCCTCCGCCGCTGCCGCTCCGTTCCTGATGATCTCCTTAGCCTTCTCGTGCAGTAACTGTGTGTATGTGTATCAGTATGTGTATATCAGTGTGTATCAGTGCCCCAAGTGTGCGTGCGTGGTTTGGTGTATCTGTCACCTACCTGGTCCTGTGCCGTGGTTTCCTTTTGCAACGCGATGGCCCTGCTGATGGCAGACACCGTGGACTCGACAGACTCACGGAAACCCTCGTCAAACCTGGTTTGGTTGACAGATCAGATGACCAAAGGAAGACACTCGCATGGAATGGTTTCTCTGTCTCGTGTTGCTGACCTGTCCATTGCCTCTTGCACAGCCACGGCCTCCGTCTGATTGGCCCGCCTCCTGACGGGGTAGGGCGTCGCCCAGCCAGTGAGGTGACGCTCACACAAGAGCTCACGCAGTCCCCTGTCGACGGATGGCACGGCGGCCTCAGCCATGGCAGTAAGCCATGACTTGCCTGGAGACATCATACAAACAGCAGCCAACGAATGCATCCGTGGACAGGCCAGGCCGTAGGTGAGGTGGCTCTCCCTACCGCTTTCATTTCAATGTGCGATGGGTATGGGGGTGGCCCTGTCCTGATCCAGATGCCGCCATGACGCATCATCTGCCGACGCGGGGACGGATTGCACATGCAGGAGGGGGAGGAGAGAGCCGATGGCCGCTCGTAGTGGTGACTGGAGGGTCCCCAGTCCTGTCAGGCGCGCTGCACACATACAGCCACACGAAGACAGACAAGTGTGCTCCTCTACTCTCGCCTGTCGGTTCTCCATCACCATGTGTTGTCTCGGTGCAGCGGAGTCCACATGAAGGATGTGCTTTAATTCGTCTCTGCTAACTGCTGGCCATTGCCCCCCAGTGTTGGCTTGTCTGTCTGTGTGTGTGAGTGTGTGTGAGTGAGTGTGTGGTGCAATTCGACTCGTCTTGTCCGTAACCATGGTCTATGAAGAAACGCACCAGGTCTCTCATTCATTACTCACACAAGAGGTCCTCTTCACGCCCCACACAACACCAGCCTGCCTCGCACACACGACACACATCCACACCGACAGTCTCTCGCACTTCATTCCCAGGCGCACATCGATCTCTCTACCTACGCCGTGTCATCCGCACCATCCCCCTGCTCCTCCCTCTCTCTGTTGAGCGATGCAAGCCGCAGCGAAGAGGCTATCGCTGACGACGCCTCGGACGACGGCGAAGGCCTGGGGGGCCTCCTCTCTCCATGATATCTCGTTTTCCTGCTCGCTGATGTCGAGTAGCTTCCTCACACGATCCCATGAGATGTGGTAGACCTGCAGACACCACACACATGGCGGTCGGCCAGTAGTCAAGAGGCACAGAGGGAGGGAGAAGGGGTGTGGTGTGCTGTGCTGTGTGGGGCATGGCTCACCTCCCCACAGAAAGCGCAGGTCATCTCGAGGATCTCCTGTTTGAGGATGATCTGCTCTGACTCGGGGCGCGGAAGCAGATCCGTTCCGGTGAGCATGAGCACTTGTATGGCGGCGCGCCGGTCGAGTAGGTGCCGTGCATTATGCCGACGCCTTCAAGGATCTTGTCGACCAGGTCGGGTGCCGTGAGGCCGCTGCGGAACAGTACTGAGAGGGAATCGTTCTTCAACCCCTGACCACACATACACGCACGCACGCACGCACACATATGCACCACATGAGTGCGTGTGCCCATGTGTGTGTGCATCATCACCTTCAGGTCTCTCTTCCACTCTTTGCAAAGTCTCCTCTGACGCGTCCGGCAGCCTCTCGACATAGTATGTACCCAGCAGCAGCCTGCACCAGCGCCCCGCTGACCTCCAACCCAGCATGCTTTGTTGATTCATCGAGGAGGGCATCCAGCAGCGGATCTCTGTGACGGACTGGAAGGGCTGCATCCAGTCAGGATGGCTGCGCACCAGCTGGATCTGACCCCACCGATGCCCCGCCGCATGATCTTCTTGCGAGAGCCGCTTGCTGCACAAATGGCGCCGTATGAGAGGCATCCTTGTCATGGTTGGTGCTTGTCGGGTTGCTCGCCGTGAGCAGAGGTGACTTCCTTTCCCCCTGCAGCATAGGCTTGACGTCCCCATGGCCGTCAGCGATTGACATGATGCCGCTGATAGGCCCGTTGCCTGAATTAACCTGCATGCGGCCGAGCACATCACTACAGCAATACACCATCCTGTATCTCTCTCCCCTCGTCTGCCTTGTCTATCTCCCTGTGCCCACCAGCGATTGTAAGCTGCAGCTGTTCCCTGTCCTTAAGGCGCGATGCCAGTCGAAGGTTGCAGATAGCCACTTCTCCTTACGCCTGTGCGGGGACGGGTGAACTGGGTAGCACAAACCACAACGCACAACAGACAGGCAAGTCGCTTTGTCCTGGTGCTCTCGTTGCGCTTACAGCTGCAGACAGACGAATGAGGGCATCTTGGACTAAATTGCGCGCACTCACAGCCTGAAATGTCACACACAGGCTGGCTGAAGGCTGTGTTTGTATCAGCCTATGACATATCGTACCCTGACGACGACGACGCCATCGGCGCTGAGATATGTCGACGACCGCCACTGCAAAGCCACCGGCACACACGCATCCGGAGAGAACCACACAGTGACAAGAGCACACATGGATCTGCTTGCTCACTCTTGCGTGAGCAAGAAGTTCTGTGTCCTCGAGGATGGCATCGACGCCGTCCTCCTCTTGACGCCGAAAGCAGGCGTGAAGGCCACTCTCCGTTCTTCAGCACCATCCGGCGTTGGCCTCACAGCATTGGATAGATGTGCACAGACGAAAAGAGCATAGACAGAGACCCAAGGGGAGAGATCTGCTGGCTTCAAGCTCGCACAGAAGGAGCGCCGGCTGCCAAGCAACGCTCCTTGCGAGGAGCACTGTTTGGTAAGGTGCCGCCAAGGTGTTGCTGTGGTAGCCCTCCCCCTCAACCCTCAAATTCCGACAAACATGAGTGACATGATGCACGGAGGCGCCGGGAAATGATGGACGAGAGGGTCATGCAGCCGGCACTCCATCGCACGAACCGTAAGCGGCTTGGGAGATACAACACGACAGACGGCGCGTCAATGCGGCGTCATCCTCTGTCCTGTGTGTGCGTATGTGTGCGTGGATCTGCAGGAAGCTGTAGCGCAGCGTAGCGTAGCTGATCTCTGGGGTGTGTGGTGAGCGATGGACGGCCCGCCAGCCAAAGCCCTTCGCACAGCCCCTCCGGCCCAGAGTGATGACTCATCCAACCGCACCTCGCCGAAGATTTTCACGAGCCTTCTGGATGGGCTTGACCTCTGGCTCAACGTGTCATCGTATCAGTCCGTCAAGGAGCGCCTGGCGATGAGCTGCATCAGTCGTGCCTTCTACTGGGTCATCTACTCGCTGATCCGCGTCATCAACTGGCACCGCCCCAACCACGGCCTTAGCTGCAGGGGACCCGGCGGCAGCCGGGTGACGTTCGAGCAGCAGCAGCACGCCATCATCCTGCTGCCCAGGGAGGAGGAGGTCGAGGAGATTGGCCGGGCGCGGCTGTTCGCCTTCATCTCCCTGCAGCTGGTGAAGCACACCGACACGCTCAAGGCCATCCAGACGGCTCAACCCAAGCAGCAGCCGGACGCAGATGGCAATGTAGACGAAGGGTCTGAGGACGCGGCGAGCGGCCTGACGTTGGCACAGGTCAAGGGGCCCGATGCGGTGTTCCCCTCGGTCACGTCGGTTGAGGTGGACACAGCAGAAGCTCGTCTGACCGGTCAGCCTCGACGGACTGCATCTCTTCCAGCAGCAGAAGCTCGTCTGCCCGGCACTCGAGCGCCTCACCGGCAAGGTCCTCAGCTCTGGATTCGAGATATACCGCGTCGCAATTGCGGCAAGGTCCTTGCTGAAGCCGGCATCCATGCGGGCCGTATTTGATGGCAGTCTGGCGTTCATCCTGGGCTCATCCCCCGCCCCCAGCCACCTGGACATCTTCCCACTGCTGTGCTGCACTCATTACGGCAGCGTCAATGGCAGATGCGTCGTGCCCCTCACTGCTGCTGCCCTCCCATCGCTCAAGAAGCTGCGCCACGTCGGCCGCCTCAAGCTGCAGGGAGAGGGGGCAAGCAACGAGGAGACACCCAGGGTGGTAAGTCTGCTGCGGCAACTGACGCCACACAGCAGCGGTGGTGCGGCCGCCTCGTCCAGCAGCGCAAGGGCGGCCCCGTCCCCCTCGCCCTGCCCACCGGGAGCCGCCACGAAGCGACACCTCAAAAGGTCGACTGCCCCCTTCGCATCGTCCGTAGCTTGACCGTTCGACCCGGGTGGTCCTTTGATGGAGACTCGGTGAAGACGATTCAGGCGGAAGAGGATCTGGGATGGGAGGTGGTGAGGGAGGGAGGGACGACATCCATAAAATGCCGTGGTGAGACGACCGAGGGCCCCCCGACCGCCGAGACCCTCGAGCTCGTGGAGACTATCAAACGGCACGCGGCAGGGGGGGACAGAGTGTCGTTGGATGGATACGGTGCTGGATCAGGCGATCCCACCAGCCCGCATTTCAGCGGCATCCAGTTCGACAACGCATGCAGACTCGACATCGAACTCAGCACCGACGGCCCCGATGTCGATGCCGAGTCATTCGATTGGATCCCCCGATGGCTGACTGAGGAGACCACGCTCAAGTCACTCAGGTGAGTGAGGCCAACAACAAGGGCGATGAACGCGACTGGCTCATTTTCTGCGCGTGTATGTGTCAATTCAGCAACGTGACGAGGCTCCGCCTACAGGAAGGCAAGAATGGCTCAGATGGTGTCTCGACGTGCGACCCCGAGTACCTCATCCCGCCCACCACGCCCAACCGACTCTCGAGCCTCCTTTCATCCCTCCCCGCCCTCACACACGTGAATCTCTTGTACTTCACGGCCCACGCCATCATGGCCTCTGAAGTGCTCGCATACATCCAGCAGGGCATCGCCAAGCCACTCAAGGTACAGACACATGACAC
This sequence comes from Vitrella brassicaformis, assembly GCA_001179505.1. Classification (NCBI taxonomy): domain Eukaryota; family Vitrellaceae; genus Vitrella; species Vitrella brassicaformis. The sequence goes on along the minus strand of CDMY01000648.1, from coordinate 15,103 downwards.
GGGCACATCCCTCCCTCTGAATCAACCCTTCTTACTTGGGTCGCAGAAGTTGGAGATATGGTACGACGAGCCGCTCTCCTTCGACCGCCCCCCCACCAAGGCGGCCGCCCCTGTCGCCTTCCCGTCACCCAACACCGCCCGCCAGTACCCCAGAGTGCAAGAGCTCAGCATCGAGATCAGTCCCATCAGAATGCTGATCTACGAGGGCATCTACCGAGCGTCCCCGAGCGGCTGCGGGACCTCTTCCGCCTCGTCCACGAGCTGCGGCCCAAACGCGCCACCTTCAAGCTCAACGAACGAGCAGACATCTTCACCACCCCCGGCAACGCTTCCCAAGTCGAGCGCGATCTCGATTCCCTGTTCCGCCAAAGCCGTGTGCGCGGGGACATGGCCGATTATGGCATGGAGCTGCGTCGGCCCATGTTCTACAAGCGCTACGATGGGCAGGACTCGTCGGTTAAGGACCTGGCAGCCCGGCCGCGTGAGCACCAGTTGACAGTCAAGATGGTGATATGGCCGTGGGACGACAGCGATGCTGATGACGAGAAGATGAGGCTCGACGATGGGGAGGGCTGCAGGGACCCTCCCCCACCACCCCCGCCAGGATCGCCAACATCATCGCCTGCGGCTCCGTCATTAGGGCCCCCGCCACCATCGCCAACATCATCGCCACAACAACATCTGCCGGGTATAGTGCCACCACCACCCTCATCTGTCGAGGACGATGAGGAGGAGGACGAGGAGGACGAGGAGGGCTCGCAATGAGGGCGCATCCACGTCGACCGAGGAGGGGGAGATATAGTTGGCAGTGTGAATAGCTAGTCAGTGTACAGACAGGCGCGAGACAATGCCGACCGAATGCTCGGCTGCCGCTTTTTGAGACAAACACTGCTGTGCGGTGGCTTGCCATCTGTGGGTTCGCCCGAGTGACAAGGGCAGTGAGTCGGTAGTGGGGGATGAGTGGCTCACACCACCGATCGATTGAGTGCCATAGATCCACATCCATGTCATTGTCATGAATGCATGCACGTGCTTTCCATTCTCCTTGTTGGATCTGCCTTCAAACATGATGGCAAAAAGCACCCTTGCCCTTCCTGGAACCAGCCTACCATCACGTTTCAAGCTCGCAGCGGCGAGAGAGAAGGCATCTTCGTCCCACCCGGTATTGCCGCCGTTCGTCATTCAGATGTTCAGTCGTGTGCTGAGATCTGCGGTGCCGAACCGCAGTCGGGGCATCCGTCAAGGGTGTCAACGTGTGCTCCTGGAGGCAATCACTGGTGGAAAACACTGGGAGAGACCATGGTCCCAACGGAGAGGTGAGGCGAGGTGCGAAAGGCGGAGAGACGATTTGCTTGGTGTGGTGCCGTGTTTGTGTACAGTACTGCAGGAGGTTGGCTGGACTGTACGGTCCCTCTGACCGTGCTGCTCTTCGGCGGGCTTCTCATTCACAAGGTGAGCACACCACGTACACCATCGTGCTGCCTTCGTCACTCGCACGTCTGGGCGTTTGATCTTCGACGGTCAGTGGCACCAATCGCTCGCGGCCGTCGGGATCTGGCCAGCCTAGCCTGGGTGCCTCTGTCAAGGCGGCGCAGAGCGACACCGACAAGCGGCTGCAGGCCCTTGCTGTCGAGAGGGAGGTGACACCATCTGACGCCACACTCAAGGTATGCGGGCACCCCATCCATGGCTCGTGGCGCCACGTGTGTTGGGTATCATCTGTGTCGGTTGGCGTGTGCTCGCAGTTTCCGAGCCTTAGATAAGGTGCTCGCTTTGCGCAAGTGGATCGGACATTGGCAGTCCATCAAGCTATTGTACAGGTGCGTGGGGTGGTGGGCGGATGCGCAGCGGGCCATCAAGCAGCCTAGATGGACGCCCCTCTTTCTCTTGTTTCTTCTCTCAGGGGCAGTCGCGACGGCTTTACGGTCACGGACATGCTCAGGCGAGTCGGCAGTGCGTCTCCCCTGCTGCTGCTCATCTCATATAGGACCAACAGCTGCTACATAGGACCCCGGACCAACAGATGCACAGGCCAGGACAGGTGCCGCCTCTGGTTCTTCTCATTCAGAGGCGCTTTCGACACGCCAATCAAGATCGCCGTGCCGCCAGAACGACGGCTGATAAAGGTGGCTGGAGACCACACATCCATCAAGAGCGACCTCAGCGACTGCCGGGGGCCGACAAACGATGTGCGGAGCATGCATCAGTACATCGGTGGCGAGCACCTCCAAGAGGCTTACCGTGGGGATGTGAACCGGCGCGACTGCGGCACTCTGGCGAGGTCCATGAATGGCAATGTCATAGAGGTGGAGGGGTGGCAGGTGCTCTCGTCGACAGCAGATGAGCGCAGGGAGGGCGTCAGACGGACGGGCGATAACGAGGGAGGGCGGCAGTCGGTGGTATGCCATGATGGATCGTGTGTTTGAGTGGTTTTGTGTGTGTGTGTGTGTGTGTGTGCCCTTTTTGGCACGGTGAAGCTGTATATACCTCGGCATTTGCAGCAGCACACGAACACAACTTGGTGCATGCACTCGGGCAAGTTTACTCAAGTGTTCCTTTCTCCCTGCACTCATTGTGAAGGCACGCATTACGCACCTGTCCTGCCGTCCTTCCTGCCCACCCCCCACCACCCCTCCACACACACACGTGTGTTCGGTATTGTGTTTGGCGTTCAGGTCAGGCGTACGACGAGGCAGACCTGGCCGAGGCGAAAATCGTCAAGCTGTCAACAACCGACAACGAGCCGCGACAGCAGCCAACGACCGCGAGCGGCTCCACCAGCGTGTGCAGGTGCTGGCAACGGACCTCACTGCTGGCGATAGACCCACGGGTGACGCAGTCAGGTGACATCGTACACAGAGACACGGATTGGACTCGGTCCACCATGCACCACATCAGCCATCAATTAACCACGTAAGCCATGGATGGCAGCACATGTGTCCACGCATCCACACATCCATCCATCCATCCACCGCATCTTTACAAACATCGATCGCATACTTACTGATGAAATTAATGGATGGGGTGGCCATGTTCTCCTCTCGCATGATTGCTAGCTACTTGGCCACTGCTGTGCTGTGTTGTGGCGCTCGGAAGCATCGGGAAGGCACACGGTCATGCGCGCCTCTCCTTCGTCCGGGTCGCTCTCCCACTCCACCAGCGCACAGACACGGCCGACGGCCAGCCCCTCCCCCCCAGCACCAGCAATAAACACATACTGTCGATCCATCCATCATTCAGCCACATCTCTCGGCGTGTTTGTGTGTCTGTCTGTCCTGCGAGACAGGCAACATGTCCGGTGTCACCAAGGGCGGGCACACACCCAGGCAAGGCAGACAGGCAGAGCGACAAACCGGAAACTTAAACCTCAGCCATCCATCCAGCCATTGCAGACAGCCAGACAGCACAAATAGCCGCTGGACCAGTCAATCAAGAACGCGTCATACCAGAGGAAGACAAGACAAGACAAGACAAGACAAGGCAAGACAAGGCAAGAGCATCTGTCCACCCCGCGGCGTCATCCACACGTACGTATCCACCATGAATGCACCGATACATGGGCGAATGAATGGCGACGACACACACGAGTCAGTCAGTCAGTCACACAAGCAGGTACTGTATCTCTCTAGGCTTGCGCACGGCCGGCACAGGCACCGGATAGACAGACACAGGTCGTGCACGCACTCACTGGCAGCATACGGACGACTGACTGACACGGACACTGGGCTGCGGGGAGGCCCACAGTGGCGAAGGAAGGGCCACACAGGCGAGATAGATAGATAGACAGGCAGGCAGGCAGGCGCGTGTGCACACATATGCGTCACCCAGGCACCCATCAATTCATCCATCGAGTTGGAGGGCCTCTGCGAGAACAAAGAACGTCAGCCGATGGGTGGAGAGGATATACTCATGTGTTTTCTTGACGTCACCCAAGTACAGCTCCCAGTCGCTGCGCTCCTCGTTGCCCTCCCAGGTGTGCCTCCCAACTGAGTCAGTCCACTAGTGGCTGGCTGCAGAGGGAAGAGACAAAGACAATATATATGAGAGAGAAGGGCGATGAATCTTTCTGCCTTGTTTATTCAGACTCACCACCAGCGGGCGTGTGTTGTCGTCTCGGAGCAGCCCGGCAGCCTGGTCACACTCGGCTGCCTGCCTCGGCAGCGTAGCCACGGCGCCGAAGCTCGTGAGTGACACACCTACCTTGACAACGAACGAACGCCGCCTGTGTTGGTCGTCTGCCGTCCGTATAACGGACACGTTCTTGCGTCCACTCAGTCAGGGTCTGTCTGCACACAACACATGCCAAACAGCCACATCCCTCCGCTGCTTTCGTTCGTATGCATGCCGAAGGGGTCGATAGCTCGTTCACCTTAATTGTCGACTAACAGGTTAATTGTCGGTCGAACTGCCGTTTTCGTTGGCGCGGGCGGATTATGACATAGAGTGAGTGCCACTCTCTCTGTCGGTCCGTCACACTCTCATGGACAAGGATCGATGACCTGAATGGACAGGTGGGCAAGGAAGAGAAACCTCGATCGAAAGCAGTACACATGCGATGACCGCACGATGGATGTCTCATTTTCTTACATTACATGGTGCTTGTGGTCTTCCTTCCTTGTGTGGCTCGGCTCCCTCCCTCATCTGGTCGAAGAAGTCGGGGAAGCGCTCCGGTACAGTACATTACCTGCACGTGATGGATGGTTCTTGTCGCCCTTCCTGAGATTCCGTCCCCATGCCAAAGATCACTCAAGATGGCCCTTGATCACGCCTTTCTTGCACCCACAAATATATATTGGAAAAATCTGCAGTCACAGTGGCCAACAGAAAAAGGACAGAGGGTGTTGATCCGATCCCATACAATACAATACACCCCTGTGTGCGACTGGAATGCTCACGTCAGTGACGATGAAAAAGATGAAAGCGGTCGGCATGGCATGGCACCACACGCCTCAGACAGACTCTGTACACACACCCTGCACTCTCTCAGGCCTCTTTTTTTCCGCTTCTTGCCCGCGTCACTCAGTCACTGGCAGGCCGCCTCTCCTCCCTCTCGCAGGCCCGTCGACACGATCGATCCACTCACTGGTTGCCTGCCCCTGCACTTGTTTTGGTACGGGGCCTGAATGTGCGCTGGTCGGCTGAAGGGAGAGGGATGCCAACCGTTGCTGGAGGGTGGGAAAACGGGCGTCCGTCGGTGCAGTGCAGGTGAGGTGAGGGGGATGGGGGCGCTGCGAGCGGGGGAGAGGATGGCGTGTATTTCTCGGGGATGTATGTAGTCGTCTGGGTCCGGTCCACGACGTGCCGTACATCTCATGCGCCTCAAAGAGCTCCTCCACTTCCTTCTCGGGTTCGGTTCGATGGATGGTTGTATCTATCTATCGTCAGTGTCGATCTGCGCGACGGCGGCGGCCAAGGGAAGTCCTCAACAGACAGACAGACAGACATCAGTACATAGCTCGTTGTCGCCAGCCACCGATAGCCTCTCCAACAGCACAGCGCAGACAGAGATATATAAGAGAGCGATTGATTGCGAGGGATGCATCGATGGGTGAGCTTCTGTTACGAGGCCCTAACCTGACCTGGAGAGGGAAGTCATCGTCGGTCCAAGAACTGGAAAAGGGACACAAAGAAGAGGCAGCCAGGAATTTTGTATTTATACGTGAGTCATCTATCCTTCCTCAGCGACAAGTACCGCTTCGGCCTCCCATCGGTCCTCAGTCTAAGCCCTGCCCATCGCTCTCGGACTCCTCCGGCGATGGTGGCGCAGCAGCCGCAGCAGCCGCAGAAAAGCCCGGTTACTTAAGTGGCTGATGGCGTTTGTCGCTGTCCAGCAGATCTGCGGGAAATGGTGAAAGCGGTCTCCGTCGGCCCGCTCCCGAAGCCAGCAGCAAAAGTGTCCAGGCATTGACGACGCCACACAGTGAGGCCGCCCCGCCACGAGTCAGCAAAGGGGCGACGACACCGCTCCGAGAGCGCCTGGTCGGGTGAAGCGGCGTCGGCAGGCACTTCGCCAGACAGACAGACAGACAGACCTGCCACAATTTGACATACACAAACATTGCAAAGCGGCAGGTCTCGATGACTCTCGGGATGGACCTCTCACCGGGCAAGTGACAGCCGCCGTCGACGTCGCTGGCTGCACCGCTCACAGCGCTCTGCTCGCCCGCCTCGTGGACGGACGCACTCACTCCCACGTCGGCTGCACGACGTGTCCAAGACCAGGGCTGAACACATAAGTAACATACACAAGGGAGAGAAGGCACTGACTTATCTGCACTGTCTTCGTCCCTTCTGGCACTGCACCCAGGCGGCTCACCGCACATCAGATCTGAAAAATGACCCTCCTCAGTCATGCCCTCGTGTCATCCTTGGCCGCTCGCAGGCGCCGCCCGCTGACAAGCAGACAGAGAGGGAAGGACAATTGCAGTCCGACCAGATCTCATCGTCGGCCATCGGCAGTCTGTCTGCGGTGCTCTCTCTCTCCTTCGGTCACCTGGCTGGCCTCTGATTCCTTAGGACCCGACAAAAACGCATTGAAGCGCCAGATCACGGCTCCCAGATCACCGCTCCCCTCAGCAGATCGGTCCCTCACATCAATTTCTGAGCTCCCGGGCCCCATCGATTGCGGCGCACTTCCTTGGCCCCTTCCAGCCGGCTCCTTGGCCGAGTGGTACGCCACGGAGTCATTGATGGTGGTGGTGTGCCAAAGAGAATCCTCAGTGAGAAACTCCACTTCTCACAGCAATATTGCTACACGAACGATACCACACCCCTGCAACACCTGCAGCAGCAAACAGCAGACAGCCATGCGCAGAGTCTTGTGTGATCTATTGCGCATCTCGTGAGCTCCTCTGGGAGCTCCTGACCCCAATTGGTGAGAGGAGGGTCATCCGTTGGAGATGGCTGCGGCGCTACCGATCGATTGCATCTCCATGGCCCTGGTTGCCCCATGCCTGAAACCGCTTTGTCTTGCGGCCTTAGTCCGGCCTCCGATTAACGCCGCCGTCGGCCCTAACTCATTAGGCTGACGGTTTCATTCTTTTGCCCACTCTTTTCCACAAATCGTATGATGTGGCGAGCATTATGGGTGTGGCTCTACTTCACCTTCGTTCAACCCGCTATCTGCTTGTCCTTGGTCATCGTCCTTCCTCGCTTCTCCGCTGCGCTTTTCGTCCCCTCTCTGTTGGCAGCTCTGGCAGTGATCTCCTTCGCGGAGGTGTTATTGTAGTCGTGGAGTGGCTTTCAGGCCCTGTACTGGAGGGTCTCAGCTCCGGCGCCTCTGCGCCGTACTATCAGCCACTGTTGGGGAAATGGGGCACAACATCGACAGTGTGGGATGGAACGAGGATGGTGAAAATAGCCAATCCTACCGCGGAAGTTGAGATGATCAAAGTCGAGTCCAAAGACAAAAAGGTGGTGGAGGTTCCTCTCGAGGCCGCCCGGAGGTCAAACCTCGTCAAGGGCATCCTGGAGGGTGAGCAGAATCAACGAAACGAAGCGCTTGAAGCCAGTACCTTTCTCTGTGCAGCTTCATCAGATCCATCAGATCAAAGTCCGATCCCTCTCCCCATCGATGCGCATCTGCTGAAAATGGTATTCCACAAGTACTGCGGCCATTATGCCGGCAGGGAGATACCAGCTATCAAGCAGCCACTGGAAGCGACGGTCTACGTCGGAGAAGTGAGTCACCATGACGCACATACACCGCGGATGCGTGTGAGTGAGTGTGTGTGTGTGTGTGAGGATGAGTGTTTGTGTGTCGATTCCTTGGTTGGCGTGTCAGGTGCCAGTGCTGCTGCTTGAGCGAGAGGTGTTGGGCACAGCCGATCGGCAAGAGCTGTATCAGGTCATGAAGGTACGTGACCGATATGGTACCCACTGGCATCCATCGTCTGGTTGCGGTGATGCCTTCCTTGCCTTGCTGCATGCAATTCACCAGGCTGCTGATCTCTTGGACTTGCAATCGCTCCTACAGCTGACGTATGCTGCCTATGCGTGTCACATCAGGGTAGGTACCATACGGCCCACACACAGAGAGGCAGCGAATCCATCCTGCCCTCTTTGTCGGTTCCTTTATTTATTCGCCACAGGACATGAGCCCTCAGGAGATCAAGGACACTTTCGAACCGCTGGCCGCCCAAATGGGTGCAGACTTAGAGGTGCGCTGGGCGAGTAGAGGTCCACACACATGCAAGCCGGACCTACCTATCTATCCCTCTCTGCTTATACGTACAGGCCGAGAGCGATAGCGAGTCTTGAGTCGGAGAGCGAGTCTGTCGAGGGTGACAGCAGCGGCGAGGAGGGTGGAGACGAAAATCGTGACGGAGAGGGGGATGAGAACGCCGCGATCGCCACGGCACTAGGCGATCTTGACGGTACGTACGGGAAACGCAGCGAGCACCAGAGTGGATGAGGGCAAAACATCTGGGTGGGGATGTGGATATGTGTCGACATTCAGATGACGAATGGAGTGAGAGCGACGAAGACGACTCCGAGTGGTGTCCGAGCGACGACGATGGGGACAGTGAGGACAGTGACCTCAGCTCCGGCTCTTCCCTCGACAGCGACCCAGACAGACAATTCGAAGAATTCGAAACAGAGGTACAGGACGGCAGAGAGACGCTCCCTAGTTTCGTCCGTCACTGTGTGTCCATGGCATTCATGCAGGACGTCCCCCATCTCTGTGGCATATTCTCATACCTTCCCATGTGGTGCGTCCGCGCCCCTCCCGAGGAGCTCGTGGCGGCTGTGGCTCCCCACTACCGCCATGTCCTCATCGACACGTCTGAGTTCAAGGAAGACATCCCCATGCTTGCAGACCTGGCGGCGACCAGAGAGTGGGGGAGCCGCCTGACCAATCTGACCACACTCACCGTCCGTCATACATCTGGCCACAGCCCGTTTACCATCGACACACCCCCGGCCTTCTATGAGCCCCTCAAGTCCTTATTGACAGGGCATGTGGAGGGGCGGAAAAAGATGATCGACACCATGCGGCGTGAGGCGAGGGGGTCAGGCCGAGCCCCTCCGTCGGCAGAGCTGTTACCGGACGGGAGCCTTACCACCATTCTCACCAGCATCGACGGGTACGTCCCTCCGCCCGGCCGGCCCACTGGCCCATCGCGGCCCCTCCCCTGCCTTCATGCTCTCACCACGATCATCAACCTGCCGTCTGGCGCCTTCGGCCTGGCTGACTGCTTCGAGACGCCGGCCCTCGAATCCCTCACTCTCGCATCGGACGACTTGCGTGCTCCGCAGACCGGTGTGATGAAGTTCTTTCGGCACTCTGCTCGTACGCCGACGCATCTGCCTGGCGAGGCAACTCCTGAGCAGAAGGCGGAGATGTTCAGGGAGTTTGCAGAGAATTGGCCGGGCGAGGGCGGCCAGAGCGGAAGGCCGTTGTCGCGCCTGGCGTCCATCGGCACTTTGAGGATCGAGAGGGGTTCTCTGGAGAGCCGCGATGCGATCCTGGAGCTCAAGGTAGGCATCCGTACCACATCACATGCAGTGTGTCGAGTGCATCTGTCTGTCTTTCCTTCCTCTCTTGGTTCTTTTTAGAACGTCTTGGCGCGTTATGGGTGTGTGGCGTCGCTGGAGCACCTCTCAGTGAGCCTCCCGGGAGACAGCATAGTCGATGCCGCATGGCTGCCTGTGTTCTCTGCCTTGGGAGAGCTTCCACTCTGCCCTCTGCCGACCAGCCGTGTCGGTCCAGATAGGTGTGATAGCTGTTAACCCACCGCCTCCCATTCTCCTCGCCCACCTCAATGCTCCCGCTCTGAAGATCGACCTTGGCAGCCTCCTGCCGTCCATGCAGCGCCATTCCCCATACGCCACCCCTTTCGTCATGGAGTTCGTACAGAAGACGGCTTCCCTCGCTAACGACCTCTACTGGACCATTGCTCCGGCGAGCCTCGACCAGCCGCCCGTATATGACGCGGCATTCAAGGACTTCGTGTCCCGGCTGTCATTCAAGAGCTTTGTGGTGCGTGTGACGGTGTGCAATGCTGATGTGCTGTTGCCGCCGGCCGATGCACAGGAGTGCGATGCATCCATTCTCGTAAGCGCCAAACAACACCAAAGAACACCAAATCTAAGGGGGCCGCTTCTCTTCCGTTCAGGCAAATCTGCCCAACCGCTTCCCCGTTGTTTTCGGCAAGCTGACGCTGTCTAGCCGCCTTGGCTGCCAGCTCGCCTGCCAGCTGGCCAGCAGACTCAATTGCAACGAGTTGGTATGTCGTGGCGTGACGGCCGGCCAGGCCCTGCAGGTGATCGAGTCTGTCGGCGGCGACAGGGAACTCAGGAGAGCGGTGTTGGTGGTGGAGGATGTGGGCGTCGAGGGCATCACGTGGGGCGACAGGGCGGCTGATTTGCCAAAGATCGAGAAGCTCGAGCTGAGCCTGACCGGCGGTGAGCCAGGGAAGAAATCGTTTCGACGTCATCGACAGCGGGTGTGCGTATTTGTTTGTTTGCACTTGTCTGTGCAGTGTCGGAGGATGTAGACGCTGCCAGTGTGGGCAATCTGACGTCGACATCGCTGCTGCGTCTGCGAGGCCTGCGTGGCCTCCACGTGAGGATCAACGACAGGTCGATCATCAAGTATGGCACATGTTTGACAGACTGACAGATAGATACATAGACAGACAGACAGACAGACAGCAGACGCTGCATGTGTAGATCGGATGTGTGTGCTGACCTGGACGTCCGTATATATTGTGTCGGTCAAATCAGTGCATAGCCGTAGCGCCACAGTCTGGTTTGAGAGAAACAGACATAGAACGGGCAATTCCTTCCTCTCCGCCTCAGACAGACACACCAGCGCTTCAGACAGACCTGCCACAATTTGACTTACACAAACATTGCACGAGACTGGGTCTCTGCCCATCTCGGGATGGACCTCTCACTGGGCAAATGGCAGCCGTCCGTCGACGCCGCTGGCTGTGCACGTGAGGCGGTGGGGAAGGATGTGTGTGGTGCCTTGGTGCTGTGTGCATGCTTGGGTGGATGGATGGAGGTGACCCGTGTACAGGCGTCTTGACTATCCATCCCATGGATGCTATATATGCTGTCAAGGTCGTTCCTACGCCATCCTCTGTCTTCTCACAATGAGCGACCACATGGGCGTTTTGATCATACGCGAATGTCTCATAAAACATGCATGGAATTACACATGGGAACACCGGCACGATGGATGGATGGATGGAGAAAGCCACACTTTTACATAGCCCAGACGCACACACACACCAGGGGCAGTCTCGATCACTGACTGACTGACTGACTCACATCACCATCATCAGCATGCCATGGCCGTCCCATCACTCTAGGAACGAGTGATGCTTGCATCCGAACGACCTACCAAAATGCCTGATATGCCATGCTGCACACACACAGACAGGCACAGACATCGATGAGTGATTCTGTGCTGTGTGTCGCGTGTGGACTCACCTCTCTGATTTTGTCGATGACGTGTTGTAGTCTGTCGCCGTGCCGCTGCTTCTTGTCAGCCGCCATCATGTCTATCTCATGCTCAATGGCCGACGCCAGGCGAGCTGAATCCCACGACTTGCCGGCAGCCAGGCCTCCCTCCCCCCTCTCACCATCCCCAGGTGGCCACTGGACGGCCCCCCGCCGTTGAAGTGCCCGCAGGAAGCGCCGCAGCTGCGGTATGATGAGGAGTGCGATGCCCTTTGGGAGGCCGAGCTCGCAGCGGATGCCCTCGCACACAGCCCCCCTGTCCATGTCATCCAACATGTCCAACAAACTCACCGCCGAGTCGATCGCTAGCCTCTGTGCAGGCACACGCCGACAAGACAACGCATCAGGTCGGTGCCCCTGCTTCATACGTGTGTCTGTGTGGTGTGCTGGCCGTGATGTTGTCGGCAACGTGTCGCATGTCGGGTGATGGGTGGGCCCTGAGCAGCTCCACCAGCTGAACCTTCGTCAACTCATCGAACGGAATCACAGCTTCCTCCCTCCCTCCATTGCCATCGCCATGCCCACCATGCCGCCCCTCGCCCACCTCCCCATCCACCATGCGATCGGCCTCATTCGGGTGAAAAGTGGATCTTAATGGTGCTCGTCACCTGCTGCTGCTGCTGCTCGTCACCCATTGTGCCCATGCTCATCTGGTCCGCCCCATTAGGCGCTGCAGCTGGTGTTGCGGAGTGCTGGTGTGTGTCGGTGGATGGGGATGAGTAGAGGGGTGGCGGTGGCGGGAATGGGAGGTGGGTGCTGACGGCCCCACCGGGGCGGCATCACCGCACCCTGCATGAGATCTGATGGGACCAACAGGTGCAGACAGACAGACAGACAGACAGGTATATGAATGCATGTATGTCATGTGTCGTCCGCGGCTTTGTGTGCACGGCAGGCAGACTGAGTGACCTTCCTCTAGCCGTTCGAAGAACTTGCTTGAAAGCTGCCCCACATCCTCCTGTGTGCCCAAAGGGACCGACCGACCTGATTGATTCATCCACGCACCGCACACACCATTAGGTATGCATGACGGTGTGTGGCTGCAACATGTACACTGCAGGGGTGTACCGTTCTCATCGACCAGGTGCGCCAGCACGTTCTCTGGGCTAACGCACTTGCGCTTCGACAGCAGCATGTGCGCAAACAGACGGCGCAGCTCCAACACTGTTCGTGAACAACAACCACACAGAAGACAACACATGTACCGCACCACCAGGTGCATGTCTGCCCCGAATGCACACCTAGTGATTGCGATGCCGTCCGCCCCCTCCCTCTGGCGCCGCTCGAGTGTCTGATACGACACACCAACACGCATAAGACTCTGGAGCCCCTCAGGCTGCATTGTTATCGTTACCGTCTCGCTGACTCCTCGCCCAGCGGCACACCATCGGCCATCGTACCCTCACCGCTAGCAGCACTGCACACACACACACACACAGAGAGAGAGAGAGAGATGACGCCACCACGATGGCAAGGCCCAAGTGTTCCCTTACTGACCCATCGGTGGTCTCTCTCTCGCTCTTTGCCGGCAGCTCGCTTTCCTCGCGATACCGCAGCACACAGTCGACAAAGCCGGGCACCAGGAAGAGCGTCTGGAGGAAGAAATTGACGTGGTGAGCTGAGAGAGACGCACGAATGGACGCAGAGAGAGGGAGAGAGAGGTGCGTGTACAGACAGGTACGTTTGCGTGTCGCAACTCACGGTTTCCGATGTTTTGGAGTCCGCACAGCTCGCCTTGTTTCCGTTCTCGCTTTTCTGGGCTGGACGGGTCGGCCGCATCTAATGGTACGTCCGTCTGCTGCTCTGGTGCGATCTGGTGCTCCTCATCAGACATGGCGGGGGCTGACAGAAGTCGACAACACCACGGTGGCCTCCACATCCATCGTCCATCTGTGTGTACGTGTTTCGTGCTGTCGTGCCGCTCACAGACATACACACATACCTCCCCGATCATCTGGCTGCACACGCAGCAGCGAGGAAAGAGCAGCCTGCACATCGCCCCTCTCCTCGAGAAGCTTCTCCCTGATAAAAATGACATCCTTTCACACGCCAATGCCTTTATGTGCTTATGGTCGCCGGCTGACCTCGTGGCCGCCTCCGGGAAGCCCATCTCGATGATTGACCGCAGCTTCTCGGCAAAACCACCATCACAAGGCGCTGAAAGCCACATGGCCGGCCACACTGTGACACGCGGCTTTGGTCTCAGATCTCTCAGATCTGCCCGCAATGGTGCGACTCGAGTGAAAAGTCTTTCCTCTTTCTTTCTCTCGCTGGATGGTCCTCGGGGCTCCCACTGGACAATCTCGTGCACCAGAATCAAACGAGCGAAGTGTCAGCTGTGAGAAAAAGGGCAATTCGATCCTCACTCGATCACCGACTTTGGCAAATTCCTTTCTCTCTTTTTTTCCTTTTCCCCCTCCGCACTGAGACCATTGACACGACAAGTGAAAGAAAAAAGCGCAGGGAATGCGGAAAAGGCTGGGGGTTTGACGGGGGCACAAAATGCGAGCTCACCTTTCACGAGGGAAGAGGACAGATGGGCTTCAGATCTTCTTCGCGTTGCTGCAGCGGACAAAGATCTCTCGTGGCCCCGTTGTGTGACCGACGCAATGCTCTTCCTGATGGTGAGCCCACTGCCGCTGAGCCGCCAGAGGAGACACAAGGCCGTCAGGACAGCCCACCGAGCATTTTTTATCCAAGTACTTACACAGATCTCTTCGTTCACTTTTGGCTGTTGCGTCTTCCCTTGCAGGCTGCCAGCAGGAAGCTCGGTCACCTGAACGCCTCACGGTCAGACTCGGGGAGACTTTCGCGTCCTTTTGATCTTTCCGGCGAGTGCGATATGCTGTGGACGCAATTGTTTCGACAATCTTCAGGCAACTGTCACGGACGTGTTGATAGAGATGCTGAAGCATGAGGGCCGATATCCGCCAATGCGATTTCATCCGACTCATCGGCGCATTTCATCAGCTTGCCTTGAAGGGCAGCCCTGGGGCCCTCCGCGTGTGTCCGTGATCCATTGGTTGAATGGATGACGAGCGGCCTTGGAAAGCGGTGACCTGCCGGCCCATGAAGCGCACCAAGGTGGTGCCCCTCATCCTCCGCTGCAGCGGGAGCTCGCCCCACACCTCGACGCAAGACTCGCCAGGACCGCCTTTAGCCCCGTGGCACAGCTGCACAACATGGCGAGCAAATTCAATGCCGATGGAGTGGATGTCGACTCGTTTGTGCTCATCTAAGCAAAGTGCGCGACCCATGAGGCAACACTGCAGCTGCATTGTAGAGGTTTGTGTTAATGCTGTGCTGTGCTGTGCTGTGCGATGGCTGAAGGAACACGGTGCAGCTGGAGGCGCGTGTTCTGAACGAGCCGCTGACCGGCATTCAGTACTACTTCCTCTCGAACCTACTGCACAGGTGCGTGCAGGCATCATCGATATATTCATTGGCTGGCTGATTGGATTGGTGGCTGTGGATGAATGCGTTCCCCCCAGGTATCTATCTGCCAGAGTTCCGTGGGGTGTGGATGGCGCACCACTCGGCCGTGCTCTCGAGTCGTGCGGCTACACGACGGCCAACTGCGCCGACAAGACAGAGTACACCCTGGTGGACGTGCAGCCCGAGTGCCTCGTCT
>CDMY01000647.1:23538-36896 GCA_001179505.1 Vitrella brassicaformis | reverse complement strand
CATACATGCCAGGCCAATAATACTCTCTTGCCAGCCTCTTGTATGCTCTCTCGATACGTCTCTCGATTGCCAGGTGCCCTCCAAGCAGGTGCTCGTGGTGCAGCTTCATTGCTGCTGCACGCAGTGGCCTCGATACGATCAACACGGGCCCGTACTCTTGGTGTCTCGTGACCAATCTCACCATCCCATCAAGCAGGCAAATGTCGCCAAGCCTTGATCAATATGCTCTTGGGATCGCTTCCCGCAGCTTGTCGAGCTGATCTTGGCTTGTGTTGTTGTGTCTTGCTGTCAAGTAAGCCTTGATACTTGCGGTCTCTTCTCACAGGTCTTGTGCTTCGATCCGCTGCATGGTTCATGATTCGTGTATTTCATCCCCACTGCACAATACCTGCCGTCCCTTCATGATTTGTGGTGTGCGTCCTCTCCTTACCTGCGAGGTATTCTCTGTCTCTTCGTGTTTGTACCTTTCTCTCATGACACACAGCTACGAAAGGGAGAAGAACATTCATGCAATGCTGAGTGAGCGCATGTGTTCTTTTACTTATCGTTCATCGCATGAATGGTGTAATCGACGTGTTTGTTGGACACATCCGTCATTCTCCGTCAAACGCTTACCGAGGGGTGACACGAGAGCCACGTGCACTTCCGAGTGTTTGTTTGACTGTTCAGCGCGGGAGCGGCATTGGTGTGTCCGAGGTCGAAAGCCATCTCACTGACATCGGCCTAGATGCAAGTGTTGTCAGGCGACGCGCACGCAAGACTCCTCATGCACTGTCCAGTGGGCATGGGGAGGGCCGTACTATGCAAGAAGGTGAGAACTAAGGAAGAACAAGGATACAGTCATCTGCAGTCTCTTTGATGCGTGGTGGATGGCCTAGGAGGGCATCGTAAGCGCACTCGCTCTGATGCCGAAATGGACATTGACGATGAAGAAGTAAGGCAGTACAGCAATGTAGCTCGTGTTGTCTGTATTCTCTTTGCGTCGTGTCTGCAGGGGGCGGAAGACGTTAAGATGGCCGTCGATCAAGAAGAGTCCGAGCGTCGGCCGGGCAAGAAGCGCAGACTGTCGTCTCCGTCGGACATGACGGGCAAGGACACAAACCCACACGCAAAGAAGAACGCACCTGATCGCGTTAAGACGGGACTGCCGAAGGAAAAGGTACATTCACGGCGCTCAGGAAATGCATCACATCATGCGTACGCACTGTGTTTTTCCGGTTAGGATCGTGTTCGGGCTGAGAAAATTCGTCGCTTGAAGCAGCGCTCACGTAACAAGGACGCCCGCAAGGGGGAGGGAGACCGGCACATTGCCAATCTGAAGCCGAGACACCTCTTTAGTGGGAAAAGGGGCGTTGGCAAGGCTGATCGACGGTAGGTTTGTCTAGTGGTCATGCGAACTGTTGCTGGCCATGCCAAAAACAGCAAGTGACATGAGATTGTGCACTCGTCCAAGTAGAGAACTTCCACAATCAATCAGGCGTCATGATGAATCATTCTTTCACTCATACACTGGCAATTCTCGAGCCTTGAGGTCTCGAGCCTTGAGGTAGAGCAAAGGACGACGGAAGCCATTCTCGACTTTTAGTGGAAGTATCAAGATTTGGCGGGCGACCGTGAGCGGCTACAAGTCTTCGAGCTATCAGAAGAAGCAGCACCACATCGATGACCGTCGATGTCGCATCAAAGCTGTTCTCGAACAGCGAGGCGGGGGGTAACAAACATTCCTGAGGGAACACCCAGAGGCTCATGCGCACACGAACCGTTTGGAAGGAGATATCATTGCTTCATCGCCAAGCGACGCAAGTTCGTGATGTAAAGACAAACAGATGGTGCTTTGCATGTTTACAGTTCTGAGCAATGTGTGAAGCAGTTCTTACTGTATTCATGCTCATAAGCAACAGCTCAATTGCCAAATGCCGATCCCGCATGCTCAACCGGGGGGTCGTGCACCGCGCTCAGCTTGCGGGCGCTTTACTTGTTACACAGGCTCGTTGCCAGCTCCCTCAAGAGTCGCATGACTGCATGCACCCTTTTCCCGTCGCCATAGCTCATCCCGCTCTCCCAATGCCCTCCTCCTCTCTCCCATTCCTCTCCGAAATCCCCTTCACCTCCGTGAAACCCCATAAGATGGCAATTGGGCGCGCTAGCCTGCTACTCCCAGTACTTTTCGCATTCATCACTTTCACTTGCATTTGGGTTTTTCAAAACTACTTGCCACCGGCAGTACGCCAATACGTAAAAACTTTGGAAATTCCGACGGCGTCTTCATACGCTAGATTCTCTCTACGTCCGCTTTCAGCATCTGGAGCCCTTGAAGAGGTGAAGCCGATTCGCTCTCCGGCTGGTTTCAAAGAGGACTGTGGATTCTCCGAGGATCATGAATCTATGCCATACAGTAGACGTCGTGCGTACGTTATGACATTGCCTGAAGCTGAGGGAGAACCGGCGCGTTACTCTCGCTTTCGGAAAGAATGGGCCACTGCATACCCTGAGCTCGACATCGTGAGGATAACGACATTTCGATCCCAAAAGCGAGGGCTTGGCATTCTTGCTAGCAGCATATGTGCAGTTGATCGTGCTATGCAGGACAACGTTGATGTGGCCATGATTTTTGAGGATGACGCTATGCCTTTCAAGCCACTCAACCAGGATTCATGGAAGACGCAATTTGATCTGCTTCTGATGCGATGGCCAAACAACTCCCTGATACTGTTTCTCGGCGCCCATCACATTGTTCCCCACCTTCCAAGAGGACAAAAGCTAAGTCGCACTCCCAAATTACTTGACCCTGGCATCGTTCACATCAAATATGCCTTTGGCGCATATTCCTATGTGGTTCGAAAAACTCATCTTCCTTGCCTTTCGAAGTACCTTCGCGATTTGGCTGCTGTGGATGCCAAAGCTTATAACCATGACGTCGATTGGTGGAGAATGCTCTTTAGGACACACACACCAGCTTATGTGGCCGCCCCGCTGCTGGTTGACCACCGTGCAGGCTTCTCGATGACGTGGTTGAGGAATCGGTCTGATGCGTGGATGGGTAAAAGAGAGTGGTGGAACCGGATGTAAAAGGCTGTGCGTTTGAAGACCTATAGAGTGTGTTGTGTGTCTGGACATTATGTGTTGTGTGTCTGGACGTCATGTGAATCGAGGTTTAATGGGCCTTTTAGATAGGCAGCAGCGTCGTTTCTGTGTCGACTCATGGCATAGCGAACATTGGCATATCGTCTGTAAACATCTGGGAGAGTGCGTGAATATGAGCTGTGAGATATGCGACTGAAACTGCTGATAGATAAAAAACAGAGAACAAGAAGCCTTAAATTACGCAGGCGTGCTTTGACTTCGGTTCGCGGCACGCATTTCAGAAAAGAACATTTTGGTCAATTCGACGAGGCCGTTGGCTCGAAACATCACGAGATGGACCGTGTGAAGCGGCCATCACGGCTCAAGTCATGGCGACACTCGCTATCCGACAAGTGTGGTGTCATCGCGAGACTGGCTAGTCGACGAGGCTCGGACTTGACGAGGCCATAGCATTGCGGCCATCACGGCATGAGAGTGACCGCTCGATCGTCGCAACCCGAAACAGGGCATGGAGCGCGTTGGGCTCCATGACGTGCGCAACGCATCCTCGGGTCTGTCTTAGGGGTCACGCACAGCGGCGGCCCGGGGCATGGCGGATTGATTGTTCCATCAGGGCATGGCGACCCGGGACATTGCGAGATTCATTGTTCGATCCGGCCATGGGGCGGGGCTCGGGGCATGATTGTAAGATTGACGGTCCGACGGGCGAAGTCGACGTCGCCGTACATAATCACTCAGGGCGGTCCGGGACATTGCGGGATTGACGGTTTGGTCAGGTCATGGCGGCCCGGGGCATTGCGCATTGACGATTCGATCGGCCATGGCGGCCCGGGGCATGGCGGATTGTGTGTTCGACCAGGGCATGGCGGCCCGGGGCGTTGCGGGATTGACGGTTCGACGGGGCGCAGTCGGCATCGCCGGGCATAATCACCAATCGGCGTCAAACGCCGTACAACTTCATCCATCGGCGGCAAGCGCAGGAGAAACCCACCAGTCGGCGCCATTGAGGCCCGAGACATCGTGGAGTCTAGTTGGTGAGGCCATCACGGCCCGAGGCATTGCGAGGATGAGGGGCGATAGGGCTATCGCATACTGAGAGTCGAAGGTCTAGCCTGTGTGCCTCCCTGGATGGGGCCGATCCCGTATGTAGGATCTGTGAGGAGGAAAAAAGCCTCCTCGCTTGGATGATGCCGCACCCAAGCGAATCCCTCCACCACCGACCCTTAGAGTCCCGACAGAGTGCCACCCAATGCCGGCCCCGCTCGACGGCTGTCTGGGCAGATGAAGCAGCAGCGGCGGCCTCTGGCGTCTCGCGATTCTGAACCAAGAGGATGCCATGACACTGTCGATCGCTGAGCGCCGCACAGAGGTCGTCACGCAATCTCTCCCGATCATCCCCTCGCAGTCTCTCACACGAGGCCCCCTCGGATTGCGTTGCCCGCACCATGAGGTCCACATCGATACCAGTTGCGGGATCGAAGAACTCTTTCCTCGAATGGGTCAGGCTAGTTGAGCGGGTCGTGTCTCGAGCCTGCGTGTCGGCAAGCAGTTGCAGTCGAGGCACATCAAAGGCATGCTCTCCCTTGATGTGATTGAGGGCTGACATGCCACAGAGCTCAGACTTCTGTCTCTCGAAGTACAGCCCATCCTTTCCCGAGCTGATGCGACAATCAGACTCGTAGTGGGCAAGAAGCACCTCTCGGGAGAAGAGAGGAAGTGGCAGCGAGAACCCTCCAGCCGTCCACTCATGTAGTGGGGTCGCGATCATGTCTCCAAGGGCGGCTGGAAGTCCCTCGCTTCCCACGCCCACAGATGCATCTTCTTGCGGAACCCGCTTGAGAGAAGAGATTCATTGACGGGAGCACAAGCAAAGTGCTCCGATATCCTCTTGAACAGGGCTTTCCTGCTGTTCCCCCCCTGCATGGCGCCAGCCTCTCTTTCGCCACGGGCTCCTTGGCAGGCCGGACGAGAGGTTCAGGATGAGAGAGGGAAGGAGGTGGGCAAGCACAGCAGGGAGCAGCGGGCTCCTCCGGTGGGCCAGCACTGCAGGTGGCAGTGGGCTCCTCAGGCGGGGAGCTGGATGGGTTCTGTGGTGCGGAGGTCATCGTGTCGGCTTTCCTCTTCCGCTGCTGCCTCTTCTGATGCGCCTCCCACACTTGCTGGGCCTCATCCCGCTTTCCATCGAACAACAAGACAAGGTACTCGGTGGGCGGGTCGCCCTTCGGCACCTTCACACGCTGGTATCTCAGGAACAGCTGGAGGTGCTCCTTCGTGGGGGGGTGCTGCAGGCGCCCCGTGTCTGCATCACGAGGTCCTCCCGCCACCTCCTTTATCGCCCTCTCCATGATTCCCTCAACCGTGTTGAGGTCGATTGAAAGGAGAAATCGGCCGAAGCTCGGATCGGCGCTGGCGTCGAGTAGCAGATATGAGTTGAGGACATCTTCGGCCTCGCTGGGAAATGAGAATTTCTGCAACCACACCGTCTGGTTGCCGTTGTAGTGTGGAGCAATCCACAGCTGAAGCAGTCCCTCGGCACTCGCCCCCTCCTCCGCATCAGACTCAATCTGCAGCGGCAGGACCATGAGATCGGCGTCCGCCCCACAGGTCATGGCCATCACACGCATGTGCTCGTTCTCCGCCACGTAGTAGTACTCACGGGTTGGCGTGACAAGGACATGGTTTGTTGGCACTAGAGTGGGAAGCATCTTCTGCAGCTTGGATGCCTTTGTGTGGTATTGGTCGGTAAGCGAGGGGGCCGGATGCGCAGATGGCGGGAGACACGCTGAAGCCTGACGCGTCTTGCCTGCTGTGCCTCCTGGCAGGTTGTAGAGGAGCTCATCTGGCACTTCCCGCTCGAAGTGAGACGCCTGATGATCACAGAACAGAGGAAGACCGTGTAAGTATCTCGGTATCTTCATTACAAAATGGTGTCTCACCCTATGCCAGTGCTTCACAAATGCGTCTTGCGGCAGCATGCCATGCCGGCTCATACGCAACTCCCGATGTGAAGCCGAGGGAGGCCTGCCAGGCAGCGGCTCCCTGCTTGTTGTGGATCCGGTGAAGAACGGCATGCTCGGACTCCATCGGATGGCCAGTCACCTTTCTACAGCCGCATCCCAGAGTCTCCCAGAGCCGGCAACTCCTTGTCTGACTTGGCGTACTCCAGGAGAGTCTTGCCCCATGCCCTCTCAGGATGCGAGAAGTTCTGCTGTGGCCCTGCTCTCCCCCAGCTGGTCCTTGAACAGGCGCCTGCCGCCGATGGTCTGCATGAACAGCCTCTTGGCGGAGCTGTAGGCCTCCTTAACCATCTCTGCCTGCTCCTTCTCGAAGTGTCTGCGAAAGTGGTGGTCCGTCCTCTCGCGGAATCCGGTGTCCTGTTTCTGACGCTCCTCGGGGTTCTGCATGTAGGGGAGCACGACGACAGCTGCCCTGAAGGGCGTTCGGGGCCAGTCGGAATAGTACGCCAGCCGCTGTGCAGTTGTCGAGGCGATCCGGACGTGAATGGCGGCCACATCCTGGCAAAGCTGCTGGAAGCTGAGTGTCGCATTCGAGGAATCGGTCGCTTCTCTGATGTGTCTCCATACGGTCTCGTCATTTTCGGCCTTCTCCAACACGCTGTTCAAGTTGCTGTGAAAGGAGACTCGCGCCAAGTCACCAAGACGACGACCCTGACCACGCCGACAAAGCAGGTATGCAGGGGTCAGGGCCTATCTGGATCTCCCATCATATACGCTTACCGCCCACTGGCAGGATGAGCCATGATGACAGCTGCAGCCCTCGGCCCAGGACAGCAGAAGGTGGAAGACCTCAAAGAGTCGTACGCAGATGTGGATGTAGACCCAGAACAGAGGGTCTGACAGATGCTGCTGCAGCCTTTCAGCGGTTGGGTTCTTCCATGTGCGCCTGCCGCGAGCCTTGGGAGTGCTGAATGCCTCCTCATGCGCCCTGGATCGGAGCACATCTCGATTGGTCCACACCCATAGGAAACAGTCAATGACATACCACGCGCCCACCTGGCCCCCCAAGCAAGACGCATCTTTGATTGGGTCTCCCTGGCACGAGGAAATTCTGTCTTACCGGGTATCAATAGGCGCCGGCATGCGCCTCTTGTCTCCCACCGTGACTCTCAGTTCGCCGGCCTTGCGCATGAGGCCGTCGAACCGCGCATGTACACTACACGCAAGGAAGAAAGGGACTTGGTGGCAGCGAGACATGACGCAAGAGACACCACAGCTCCGCCAGACCGGATCATGGCATCCTTGACGGAAAAAAAGAAAACACCAACAACAACAACAACACCAACAACACCAACACCACCAACACCACCAACACCACCAACACCACCACCACCACCAACACCACCACCACCAACACCACCACCACCACCACCACCAACAACAACAAAAAGAAAACACACCACAGCTCCACAGACTTGCGCGCCGAACGCACCAGAAACCCGAGAGAAAACAGCCAGGAACCGACTTTCCGGGTGTTTTTGCCGCCGTTTTTCACGGCGTAAGCGGATTTCAGGCTCGAAGCAAGCTCGTTCCTCGCAGTGACCCCCTCCACAACCATCACAAAGCAGATCTTGAAAAGACCCCCTAGAAAGAAAGTTGGGTTGTCGTGGCCGCAAAACTGAAATCGGGGCTGTATATAACCACCCAGCTCAGCTTTCAGCTTAGAGCAAGAACTGATCTGAGCTGTCGTGTGCATTGATTCTGTTGAGAAACCAATCAGGCTATAGCCGAGGTTATCCATCTGCGGGCCGACACATCGTTTCCTCAACAGATTCCTTTGCATCAGTCTTCCTTTTCAATCCATTCAGGTGGATAACCCTCAGGGCAACAGGCGAAAAGCAGCGCCAACTCCCTCTTCACAGATTGCCTTTGCACATTAGAACGTATCCCTCACATATTGCGGTAAGCACTGTTATTGCGGTTGCTTTCAATATTCTCCTGTGGCTGAGTCTTTCATGCTCCTAAACGAATGGGAAAGGCAAATGCAAAGTGAGGACAATGGTGATCAGGTATAAGCATGTCAGGCTCACTTTTCAAGTACTTTCTTTTCCAACTTCGCCTCTCCAGGAAGGGTTGAATCGCGCGCTGAGAGACATGCGGCGAAACTTTGAGTACAGGGGGCTGCACAGCGTAGTTTACAGCCCTCCACTGGATTCTCTCCAGAAAGGGCTTAATCTCGCGGTGAAAGGCATGCGGCGGAGGCTCACGATAGAGGTGCTTCCTCAGAAGCTATTCCCTCCAGGACGCGCGTTTCTCAAAGTTGCCCAGTCTCGTCGCTCTGAACTTTTGACACCATCCGAACGCCAGGAGGTTGTGCTTGTCCAGGCTAATTGGATGATCGGGCGTGATGCGAAGAAGAAACGACTACAAAAGGACAACTTGTGGCTTCTTGAGTCGAAGGAAGAAGAATCGCTTTCGCCGAGGTTTTGTGCGAAGAATCGCTTTCGCCGAGGTGTTGTGCTGACTGAAGAGCCGAGGGACAAGTGTCTTGCCTAGTACTCTTTGCTTGTTATGTGCGTATTGTTATGTACATATACAGCTGGGTGAGACCTTCACCAAATACATCATCCATAGCTTGTTTAAGTTGTTCGTGCCGCCTGTGTAAGCACGGTCTCCTCTTCGAAAGTTCTGTTCAGAGGTAGTGGTGACGTATCACTTTGATCTTCCCCCACATTTATAAATTGTGCAATTGGGTTTCGCGGCTATGGTGTTTTCCACACGAGTTCTCCTTCCGGCGTCTGGACCTCATCTGTTCCCTTTTTTCTTCGGTCACTTCCGTCTTCCTCAGACCACATCACTTCCGTCTTCCTCAGACCGAGAGATTGTTGGAAGACATGACCGTCAAAAGGGTGACACATGCGTATAAGTGCGATACATATCACAAATAGATGTACACAAGAGAGCAGACACTGACTAAGCAACGGCAAAACCTTCGGAAAGGGCGTCAGCATATCATCTTTTCACCGGTTGTCGGCTGTGGTACTTGGCCACCAAACTCACCTGCAATCACATTAACACACACACTCACGAAGGCCCAAGAATGGGTCGAGTGAGAACCTTTCTTGGACAGGCAATCGAAGTTCTAGAAAAGCCCAACACGCAAGCCGCTTGCGCATTTGTTTGTGTTTCTTGGCAGTGCACATTTGTTTGTCCCTTACGAGCATCTGCGAGACACAGAGTTCTATGGACCTTCTGCAATGCATCTATGATGATTTGACGTGCGTCTGAACACACAGCACAGAATGGTGAATAGCACATCGTCTGAGTGTACTTCTGCTTGTTCACCAGCAACACTGTGTAGCTCTGATGCAAGTTTCGAAATGCTTGCAGGATCCGATCTAGGTGCTGCTTTTTGAGGCCGAGCACGAGACAGAACGAATCAGCCTGAGACATCGAAGGGACGGCACGTAGAAGGGCACAGAGCACGGGTAGGACGGCTTTGTACCTGTACGCTGCAGCTCCTCATCTGTCCCCTCATCAATGACAGCTCGCCGAGGAAATCGCCAGGACCGAGTGACTAAATGGAGGTATGCTTTTAAAATGAAAATGCAGGCGTCTGTTTTGTATGCCGTGCTGGGTGCGTACGTGAAGGATGCTGCTTTCATCTGCCGAGTAGATCAGTACTTTCCCCTCCTGAAAACAGAACGAAAGACAAAAGGGGAGAGTGATGAGCTGGAGGATATACCAACGAAGAATGTTCACCTCGATGAAGTACATCTCGTCCCCATAATCGCCCTGGAAAGGGACAGACAGAAACATGTGCGCGCACTCGTGTTTCTGTCTGTGTTCACCTTGACACAAATGTAGTCTGCTGGCATGTAGACGCGACACACGAGATGGCTCACAACCAAAGACGGGAAATGATCCGGCTGATCCCTGCAACAACAACACATGAAATCAGTGATCAGAGATCAACTGTCACGTTTTCTTCAATTTGGACCTGAACATCGGCACTTGGTCAAAGAATCGCCTGTGGTACTGCACAAAGGATAGATTTGCCAACACGAGCACGCGAGTAAGATCCCTGGCACAAGTACTTCCTGCGATACCTGCAAGTGGAACTTCCTGTACAGCAGAGGCGGAACACTCGCGGCCAAATTGGACTGTGTCAAGCCTATCACCTCTGGTGCGCAAGTGCTTTCTGCGATACCTGCAGCAGGAACCTCCTGTACAGCCAAATTGGACTTTTCTGTATCATCGTCCTGTAGAAAGATGCAGACATGAGATACGAGAGAGTCTCAGTCCATCGAAATTGCTTTTTGTGAGTGTGTCCGCACATGGTCCAGGACCTGCTGCCTGTAATATGAGAAGAACTCCGTGCGCGTCAGGATGGAAGAGCTTAAACCGCTATGTGCCTTCTACTACCCTTCCGTTGGCCGCCAAGCCCGGCCAGCCTCATGCAAAAGACGACGGGTAAAAGCTTTCTGTGTATCCTGAGCGCTTGCCAGGGACTCATCTGAGTTCTCGAACATTTTCCCCAGTGAGAGTGTTGGCAATGGATGCCGAGACATGGATGTATGCATTGAGTGAGCTCCTGCACGTTGACCCTAGGCAGCAGCGGCTAAAGCTGCCGCCGCGTGGTTGCTCTGAAGGAGGAGGTGTTGTACGAGATCCATTCTCTTGAAGGGGCTCAGGAGGCAATCCTCTCACGAGGGACCTTCGGAAACCAATCTGGCCTCTGTGTATGCAGATAGTTTAGTGCCGTGTCTCCAGATGTGCATGCAGTGATGGTACCCGTTCGGACACCATATTGATGACGCCTATTCCATGTCTCTGACGACGATTCTTCCTGCTAAAGTGGTCAAATCGCATCACTTTGAGTGGCGTATGTGGAGACGAACGATGAATCAAAGATTCGGAGACATCCAAGGGCTCTCACAGCCGTCCAAGGACTGATTGAATGAGTGAGAGAATATACTGTGTTTCACCGTCTTAGTAACTTGAGCTAGTCAAAAAAAGAAATTAAGTGGTCACCTCGGTAGAGCGCACAAGCGGGTCAGTTGCATGAGTGGGTCAGCCTTGTACTGCCCCACTTGCGCGGTCTGACTGTATGTATACAGATGACGGGGGATGGAGAGACAGAGGGACTGTCCATCGTGTCCGACCAGGGACGGGCACAAACGATGGCGTTCACCTGTCGCGCCAGTTTGTGCTTCTCGTACTTGTGCACGATCTGTCTTTCTCCGGACAGACCCCTACAGAAGGATGCAGCGAGACACAGCTTCCGATGTTGTGCACATGCACTTTACACTCACATGATCCAACTCGCTGTCACAGTAAGTAAGCTCCTACGGATTCCTTGGCAGCTGCACCGCCAACAATGGCGCAGCGGTCTCTGTGGCGTCTGTGAGCGGCAACACCGCTTCATACCTGGACGGCTCAAGAGCACGGGGGGACGGCAAAAAAGCCAGAAAAAAAGAGACACAATATAGCTTCTCATTGTTCCATACTTCCCCGTGACAGCACGGAATAGTTGTCCCTTATTGAACTATGCCGGAGACGGACGACACGATAATGAGACGTCATTTTCTCGATCACAGTGTAAGGACACTAATGCATTGGTGGCCTCATCGGGAAGAAACACAATTTGTCCCGACTGAAAAGTTGGGACTCTCTGCTCGTTGTGTGTGCATGTAGTGGTTGTGTGCTGCTTCGGCCATTGTTCGCATTCCCCGACAACTTGCAAGTGGTCCTCCATAATATATTGAAGCCATAATAGCGAGTGAGCATTCACGCTTGACGTGTACGCTGCTGTATATCGCCTACTCCATCTGACTTACACAGCCCAGAGGAACCTGTACTCATTGGCATGAGACAGTGCATCATGTAAGGCTAGCGATTGATAATCCCAATACTTTTGTGTCGTGTGGATTAGTTTGAATCCTATTTCCATTTCGAGTCTCTCCAACAACTGAAAGGTCCCTCCTCGTGAAGCCTATGACACATCGACTGAATCATGTGAACCTGAAGAGTCTTCTGCCGTCTGACCTATGATGTCATTCAACCAATAGCTGAGTCGTAGATGTGAGAATGCCATGTCTTTGTTCAAGCAACTTTTGGAGAAGAGGGAATTCACTTCCCTCGATGTCGAGCTTCAAAATATCTGCCCACACATACGAACAATTGACTTTAAATCCAAAAGGGAAACGGCGACCTCTCTCTTGGGATCCTTAGCTCCCTTAAGCCCTTGGATGGCTCCCTTCTTCGGCATGAGGGACACATACGACGGATTCGCTGGCAGCATAAACTTCATCAGGCCAGTCTCAGCGCGCGCCCAGTCCGACCGGGAAGAAATGAAAGCGGTCCGAGGGAAGACCACCATCTCCGACACGTCTCTGAACATGATCCTGAGACCTGATAGAGAGATTTACGTGGAGCGCAGTGTGAGCCCAACTAAGGGCATGAGACCTTGGCGTCGGATCAAATCCGTAGACTTCAGAATTGTTGAATCGCTGAAGTATCCCCTCATCAAATGTGGTATCCTCACCTGCACACAATCTTCATTCCACCGATGTGCCGAAACCGGTTTATGCTCACCGTGTTGGGTTTTGATAGCAGGGTTTGTGCTTGCTTAGCTTGCAGACCTGTCTCTCTATTTCGTGCATCTTCGGTGAGCGTTGGCAGCTCTCGTGCGTGTGTTGCTTGGCGGGCTGGCCATGCCCATGATGGACTCGTGCGTTGCTTGCCTTGCGTGAAGGCCTGTACGGCAGAGATTGATCCTTCTGACCACGGTGTGTATTCGGCACACAGCAACTTCAACACACCGAGCCCAGCGCTATACACAACTAAGGGGGGCGACAATTGGGGCGCGAGAGGGCGCGAATGGCCGCGGTGCAGACATACCACCCACCATACGTACTGCCAATCCTCTTAATGGGACCCCACGCGAATGTGTCGACGAACTGTTACGAGGGGGGAGGGGCCCCCGAGTAATGGGAGGCGATCGGCTTGAGACGGAGAGCATAGGAAAATGGCGGGCAACAAATATACACAGTTTGTCGACAGTGATTTTTGGTCGCCTTGAGGTTGAGTGAGGTTGAGTAAGTATTTTAGAAGGGCTGGACAAGAGGAGACGGCAGAGGTTTCGGCAGAATTCACGTGTGGTGCACGGAAATTTGCTTTGTTCCAAGTTTGTCGTTCTGTTGGCTGAGTGCATGCGGCGAGTGTTGGGAATAGGAAGGCTGCAATTACAAAGGCTTCGTCGAGAGGAGCGCTGCAATCCCCCCCCTTTGAATGGGGGGTGGGGGGGGGTGGGGG